>JAUKPT010003347.1:0-12142 GCA_032273505.1 Nanomia bijuga | reverse complement strand
TTATCCCGTCTTCCCGAAACTTGCCTCGGGATAGACTAACCAGGGTGTTGTTTAGTAGGGATTATTATCTCAGAACTATCTCCTTCGTCCATTAAATAGTAATATTGACCGTGCGTGCGCGTTGTCGGCATGTTCTAATGAGGTCTAATGAGGTCTTATGAGGTCGTTTATTATGAATTGATAAAAACAATCAATACTATATATCTTTACAATCTGAGTTCAATACCCAGTTGTGCTATTCTGAAGTATTTGGGGCTAGATAACATGAATAGAAGTGCGATTACGATCGTGAGGCCGTACTTCCGTCGGGTCGACCAATGTCATGAGAGGGACATTGGGTAGTTAGTTGGTCAGTTGGTGGATGAGCCTACGGCTCTGTATAACTGTCCCATACCTTACCTTTACCTACCTTACCTTATCTTACTTTAAATCAACGTTATGGAAGGTACATATATTTAACTCGTGTCCGCACTAGGTTAAGAGAAAAGAATTTGAAGGTGACGTAAAAAAGTCCTCAACATGTGATTTTTACATGGAAAAATTGAATCAAATTAAGGGAATCATAATTCAAAGTAGGACCATTTTTATCGGGTTACAAAAAATCTGATCTTAAATCTTTCCCGATTTTTTTAACTTGCCGTAAATCGAGCGATTAAAATCCCTATATTCTGCTGTGTTTCGAGATTTTTAATAAGCATGCAATTTTAAGCGTGCAATTCATGATTCTTTTATAATCATGGCGGATATTGATGCATCACTAGTAATTTATCGCCATCAGCACTCATCAAATATCAAATGCGAGTGAAATAGCACAAATTATTATTATCAGACAACACAAAGGACAAAGACAAAAATGATATACTAAGTAGACAACCGCAAGGACCGCAGAACTTCTGTGAAATAATTAAGTAGATATAAAAGGCCTCATTAATCCTATCTCCTATTCTGGAAAATGTACTAGGCATTTCCGTTTCTGTGCTAATTTATTTTCGCAAATATTAGTTTTAAGCATTTGCCCACATTAAGTCAAGTAGATTCAACACGAAGATGCCACGAAGATTAAGCGTTGATATAAAGTACAGTTTTTACCGTACATCAAAAGCAAACATATCGACATATATGTAACGTATCACTAAATCACGTGTATGCAACATCTCAATTTGTCACGTTAATGTAACGTTGATATTATATACAGTTTGTACGTACATAAAAACAGTCATATCAACTTATATGTAACGTATCACTAATTCACGTGCTGCAAGCAACATCTCAATTTATCACGTTGATATTATGTACAGTTTGCACGTACGTAATGAGCAGTCATATCAAGGTATATGTAACGTATCTCTTAATCACGTGCATGGAACATCTTTTTTGTTATGTCGATGTAACGTTGATAATAAGTACAGTTTGTACGTACATTACGGTCAATCCTATCAACGTATATGTAACGTATCACTAAATCACGTTCATGCAACATCTCAATTTGTTATGTTGATGTAACGTTGATATTATGAAAATTTTGTACGTACATAATGAGCAGTCATATCAACGTATATGTAACGTATCACTAATTCACGTCCATGCATCATATGTTATTGTTACGTTGATAAGACGTTGATAGTAAGTATAGTTGGTACGTACATTATGGGCAGTCATATCAACGTATATGTAACTTATTACTAAATCACGTTCATGCAACATCTGAATTTATCACTTCTATGGATCGTTGATATTATGAACAATTTGTACGTACTTAATGAGGAGTCATACCAACTTATATTTAACATATCACTAATTCACGTGCATGCAACGTCTTTTCTATCACGTTGATGTAACGTTGAAAGTCAGTACAGTCTGTACGTACGTAATGAACATTCATATCAAGGTATATGTAACGTATCACTTAATCACGTGTATGCAACATCTCAATTTATCACGTTGGTGTAACGTTGAGATTATGTACAGTTTGTACTTACGTAATGAGCAGTCATATCAAGGTATATGTAACGTATCACTTTTTTGTTACGTTGATGTAACGTTAATAATAAGTACAGTTTGTACTTACATTATGGGCAATTATATCTACGAAAGAATTATCGAAGTTGAACATGGAACCTTTACACCGCTAGTTTTCTCCTGTTTAGGTGGAATGAGTAGAGAGTGCGGAGCTTTTTACAAAAAATTAGCTGAGAAGATTGCTGAAAAACGAAAAATAAAAACGAGTGATGCAACGAGATTCATAAGAACAAAAATTAATTTTTCTCTTATCAAATCATTAATTCTCTGCATTCGTGGTTCAAGAACCATTCGTGACGACATCTGTCAAGTTGCATCCACTGATATTGCACTCATCAATGAGATTTCAGGTGCAAGAGAGTAGAACATTTTTTTTTTATATACTTTTATATATTTTTTCACGTTATATATTGCATTTATGTTTATAAATTATAATTTAGTTTATTATCGGCTTTGCAAATGAATGTAATTTATATTTGAATGTTTTTAAAATAAAATCTATCAATGTTTTATACAATTAAAAAGCTCAGAAAAAGGTTATTATACTAAGAAGAATGATATAATTGTACGTGAAATAGATTTTCGGCGGGATAAATTCGTTGCTCGGTCTGTTAGTGACGGGATACGGTGAGATATGCAGCGTGTAATGTAATTCGTATATCTAAACCGCATATCTCACCGTATCCCGTCACTAACAATGTAGTGTCATCAAAAATGTAAACAAAACAATGGAATAGAAGGAATTGAGGTCAATAAAATCTATTAATGTTTTATACATTAAAAATGATCAGAAAAGGTTATTATACAAAGAACTTAATGATATTGTACAGTGACATTTCTATTGATTTGTTTCAACGACATTAGCTTGTTTTTTTTTGGTTTGAACTCATTGGTTAGCTGAATGATGGCAGTATACACATAAACTGCCGACACTTTGGACACTTACGGCGCTAAGTAATCAGGCCTCTCCTATTGGTCTAACTGTAATAACAGTATATAATCAAACTAAATGGATAAAATATTCATTTGACTAAGAAAAACAAAAACTGAGAAATCAACAAACAATAAGAAGTAAGATATGAGTAAGATATCAGTAAGATAACAGCAGGAGGCTAATCTGGCCGTTTTCCCAAAAATAAATTAATTTGATCCCTTGCAAAACTTTGTCTCTTAGACATGTGAATAAAATAATTTACAAACTAATTATACATACATTTCTAAAAAGGGGGGATAAGTCTGTGGAACATGCGAGGTTTCACCAAAAGATTCGGCATTTTCTCTCTGAGACGCACCCACCCAAAAACAAGATTAATGTTTTTTCTCTTTAATTTCCTAGGCTTTTTATCCAATTTTTCAGAAAATCTTCCCAGGAAACTTTGGTCAAATATCCCAGAAAATTGGCTAATAGTGTTCTTTTAATAGTCAAGTTTTGCTCAAATGATTAAGTCGCCGGGTAATTCGACCTAATATGTTCCACAGGACTCATCTCACAGCCCTCAAATTTAACAAAAAGCAACAAAATCTTAAACTCGTTCATGTTTAAGCAAATATATTTGCTCTATCGTCTATAAAATCCCTAAAAGAAATTCTGTGTGGAAATTTTTAAAATATTCGCTTGACACTGCTTCAAAGAGTAAAAACAAATAATAATGGACTAAAGCTGACAAGATATCAAAACAAAAGAAACGAGTACATGTTTTTTTTTATAAGCAAGTGAAAGTTTGAAGATAGGCTAGGGTATGCTTATAGAGAAAATATCATCGTTTTGATTAGAGGCAATTTATTTGACACTTATTAGCGAAAATGAATACACGCAGTAGCCAACGACATGGGTTGAATGGTACGTTATTATTATTAATAAACAAATCAATTTCATCACAAACAAAAAAACATTACTTAAATTTCACTTGCTTTTTTCCTCCCCTTTGGGATGAAATAACGAGGCCTTGCTTCGTCTTTTTCAACCCGCCACCACCACCACCACCACTTGCTCCTCCCCCGCCTCCACTCGAATGTCGCTTCTTCAAGGAATCACGGCTGTTCTGCAAAATACCACCATCGCTCGTCATTTTCTTCACAAGCGACTCGTCAGTACACGTAGATGTTGTCGAAGAAGAACTTTTGTCCAGCTTCGGACACTTTTCGGACGCTTTTCGGGCACTTCCACTTCCGCTTTTTCGGACACTACTACCATTATTTATTCCGTTGTTTGATGTCGAATGGTTCACTAAACTCAAGGATTCTCTTGCAACGCCTTTGACACGTTGCGCCTTTTTCTTACTCGAACTTCTGCCAGCCGTCGCTTGACTCGAAAGTTTGAGTTTTCCCACGGTAAACAACTCGCTCGTATCACTATCGCTTTTCGAAAGTTTCGAGAAGGAGGAAGCGACAACAGGATTCCTGTCGATCGGATATGAACCGGTTTGATTGGGAAGGTTTCGGGATTCATCAGAAACTGCATGATGGGACGGCTCAGGGAGATCATTGGAAAAGGAAGACAGTTTCAAGTTTGTTAACTCACTCATGGTGCAATCAGAATTCAAAGATCCTCTTGCAGCGTCTATTGGACTCGATCCATGTCCGTTATTGATCGATTCACGCAAACCATTACCAACTGTTGCTGCCGTTGTTAAGAGTATATTTCCATTTGTTTTGTTATTGCTGAGTGACATATATGTCGGTGAATCCATTTGTGTAAATGTTGGTCGAAAATCGTCCGAAATACGTCCACTAGTATTATTGTGTTTGTGACGATTGAATACTTGTTCGACGGCTCGGATTCCTTTATCAATATCGGCGTCGAGTGACGATCCAGCATGCTGCGAAGTGTCGTTCTCGTTATTATTCTCGGCGGTCGCGGTATCTTTCGGTAAATTCCGATAACTTATTTGCGTAAAATCGAAAATAGAGAAATTATCGAAATCTGTACTGCTCCGATCCGGCAGTGTAATATCCGGCGACGCGCCTTGAAAAAACGACATTAGAAACCGATTCCGCTGTTCGTCGTTTCCAAGCGATAACTCGTCGGTTATTGTTGTCGCTTCGGTATCCCGGTCTTTCGCCATCTCGTACCCAGATGCAGCGGCGACAGCGGTTACGCGAGACTCGTTCTGACGTATTGATTCTAGATATTTCTTGATAACGGGAAGATTTCTGTAACTATTATCTGTTATAGAAGCCAACGGGATGGTCTCATTATCGATGACACTTTTACTCAATAACGTCATATCAGGCGTCGTGAGACCGTCAAACATCGACAAGTATTTCCGATCAACGTGTTCTTTTTCCGACGTCGTCGATAAATTAGAATGATTAAAATCGTCAACATCGTCGTTATGAGATTCTTGTAACTGGATACTCGTATCGATGCGTCGGTGTCCGTAATTCGTTAAATCTTTTCGTTCGTGATTTTCTTTCCCTAGTGCATCAGTGGATATATTAGCCTCTCTTTCAGGAGATATATTAGCCTCTCTTTCAGGAGATATATCAGCCTCTCTTTCAGGAGATATATTAGCCTCTCTTTCAGGATTTAAAAAAGTACTGCACATGGGCACACTACCGACAATCTCACTCGATACCGTTTCATTTTCGTTCGTATTTCGGTGATTATTCTCGTCACGACGAGCATTTTCGTCAGCCCGAATATCCTCGTTGCAAATGCTCGGTGGTGGCGATGCCGATAATGAATTATCACTTAAAAGATCGTTCTTCAGTTTTTTGTAAGATTCGGCTAACTTTTTCTGTTCTTCGCGATATTGGGCAGATAACTGGTTAATGACTTGTATCTGTTCCTTTAATCTCAGCGAATCAGATTGCACTTCGTGAGATTCACGTAAAACATCATCATTGCCTTGATCAGAATCTTGAGATAAATCGTGCGTTTCTATTGGCTGAAATAAATCACGAGTCTCTCGTTCTACAAATCCATTGGTTACATTCGTGTTTGGAATAGGATTTGTAATCACTAAAGAGCCTGGTGAATAATGTTCTATATCATGATCGACTGAAATCAAAGTGCCATGGAAACCAGGAATAACATCTTCGTCCTCGTCAACTTCGGGAGATGCTTTGATCAATTCGGGCGACATATTACGGAGAACTGCTTCGTACTCGTCAGATAGGAATGAACACGAGGGAGATAATACTTGACTTGATGATTTAGCTAACAATTGAGCGGATGGTGATTGAATCTTAATAGTCGGTAATTCAATAGGTTTGAAGAACGCCTCGTGGTGATCTAATTCAACTGGAATATCACTGATTTCTTCAGGATTCAACATGTCAACACTCGGCGATAACAAATTCACAACAACCGGTAAAATATCAAAACCATCATCTGCAAAATGATCTTCCACCACCATCGGCTGCATCTCCACAATATCTGGTTCGGATGGTGAAGGTGAAGTCTGCTCTTCGCATGGTTGAGATAACAGTGACATTTCTTGTACATTTGTTAACGGGGCAAATGACTCGTCAACATACGGTTCTAACGGATCTTCCAGTTGTTCGGCGATGCCATATAGTTCTGGCAACAATGAAGGAGGCCAAATCATTCGAAGAGGTTCATCAGGTTGGTTATCAGGGGATGATTTCGGAGATAAATATTTCTGTACAAAATCGTCTTGAGATGTAATGTTTTGAAGCAAATCTTCTTGGGATGGAGGTGATACTTCTGGAGGTGATACTTCTGGAGGTGATACTTCTGGAGGTGATACTTCGGGGGATAATACTTCCGAAGGAGATACTTTGAGGGATAATCCTTCAGGAGGCAATACTACAGATGAATCCACACGTGAAAAATTATTGTATGACATATTACGAGATTGTTCGTCTAAAGACAGGTCATTCGGACCTAATTCTTCCAACGATAAATCAATTGGAGAAAGTCTGTGTGATTCGAGTTCTTTTATGTTCAGTGTCAGTTGAGCTAAACCGTAAGATAAATCTTTAGCCTCTGAATCAGAATTTAATGAAATATCTGCACGACCAAATATAGTCGGTACATCAAGACTTACTGGATTACCAAGCAATATATCATCGGGATTATCGAGCAAAATATCATCGGGTTTATCGAGCAAAATATCATCGGGTTTATCGAGCAAAATACCATTTTTTAAGTCACGTGACGATGACAGCGAGATAAGAGTGGATTGTTTATCAAATGGAATCCCCGCCGCCACAATCGAGGATTGCTCATCATGTCTGTTAAGATGGGACAAATGTAATGTGGATTGGGTACGAGCTTCGAGATTAGAGACACGAAGATCTGATTGGACAGAAAGAGCAGTCTCGTTGACGTCATCTATTTTCATTTGGTTTCGAACTTCTTTGTTTTGGTTTGGAAAAAAAGATGACTCAGCATTTTCGTGTGTGGATGAGACAGGTTGTATAATTTCATTGTCATCGTTCTTCTCGCATGTTGTATCGATAACCGTTCGCATGAATTCGTTTAACGGAAAGAACTGGGTCGATACATTTAACGGGGAGTTGGCCTCGTTCGCATGCATATTATCGTACATGGACACAAATGGAGACATGACTGGCTCTGCTTCTCGAGGCGGAGGTTCATTTTCAACTGCTCCATCGTCGGGTATCATTCCTGCAAGATTTTCCACCACAGCTCTGCTACCATTTTCATCAGATGAGTCGAGATAGCCGGCAGCCGAAGACATTCTTTGTTCTTGTAACGACAACATACCGCTTGAATCACCACCAGACACGAGGCTATGTGTATGTAACATGGCATGAAGTGATGTGTTGCGAGAGGACAACTCGTTCGTTTTATCAGGAATAACAGAACTAATGTCCGGTTGGGGTGATGCTACAGTTTGAAAAATTCGGTGTGAGTTCGGTGTTAGTTCGGCAACTAAAGAACGATCAGGAGCATCTGCAGGAGACGGTACACAGCTTAACGGTTTAAATTCAGTCGGTGTTACAATACGTCCGGCGGTGGCAGCGGAGGGGGATGGGTTGTCAATGCGAGGCGGGAGTGGTGGTAATTTATTTGTAGAATGTGACGATGAAGACGTAGGTAAAAGCATGTCGTAATTAGGTCCTTGAGAAAGCGCATGTTCGATTTTAGCATCTATATCGGAATCGGAATCGGAATTATCGGAACCGGAATTATCAGAATCAGTAGAACAATCAGCAGCGGATGAAAGTCTCTGTTCTTGTAAAGACATGATTCCGCTTGAATTATAACTCGAAGGACGATGATGCTCGTCAGCCGCCGCCGTCACGAAATAACCCGGATTCGAGGAGAGCAACTCGTGATGTTTTACACCAGACTGCATCAAATACTCGTTAATATTGAAACCAGGTTGTAAATCGTATGCTCGATCGGTGAGGGACTCGATGCTTCGTAACGAATCCGAGTCGACTCTCAGTCTGTTGTTGTCTTCGTTTAACTTGTCGGCTTGCTGACGTGTCGAGGTACGAGTACCACACATGGAATCAACTTTATCGTTCAAAAGTTCGTCAAGCAACTCGTGTGTTCTCCTCTGCGGATTCAAATTCAATGAACTCATATCGCTTTCAGAAGTCGTATCTAAATCATCAGGGATGTTGTAGGATTGTCTAACATGATGGTCCGCCGAGCCGGTTTGTGGAGAATTATTGCTTTGCTTACGATGACTGACTAAATCTGATAAACATGGGACGTTTGATTGTTTTTTACAGTCAGAACCAGAATGCACAGCTATAATTGATTGTTTTGAATGTTCTAGAATAGTTATAGGTACTGCTGAATTTCCATCGCGCTGTACCTTGAAATCGATTTCTGGTTGTGAGATATCCAAGGAAACGGAGCTGAAAGCGCCACTCTGCTCGTGTAGATCGTAGTCAGTTGATGACGTAGCACTAATCTTGCGTGATGGTGGTGACGCCGGATGCGGTGTGACATGCGACGATAACGTAGCTACACGTGTCGTTTGAGGAGTGGTCGGGTGTTCAGACGCCACGCTGGTTGGCATAGAACATCTTGTCTGTATCGGTTCAGCGATGATTGAATTCTCAGTGATGGCTTCAGCTGTTAAAACATCAACCTTTTCTGCAGTAGGAGATTCTATCACGGAACCGGCAGCCTCGTTTTGATAAGGTGAACGTGGTTGTATGCAATGCGCCTCTTTCTTGCGGAATTGTTCGCCCTTGTTTCGAAGTTCTTTGCGATAACTCTGCATTTTTTCGATGAGAGCTGAATAATCTTTCCGAAGCGCTTCCTTCTTGGCACGAACGTTTTGTAATTCCAACATAGTCTTCGAAAGCGGTCGATCGACAGACAGAGTGGATTCGTCGCTTCTTTTATCACATGAACTAACGGATTCATTGTGTTTTTCTTTCGCACTTTTCAAAGACAAATCGGATGAGTTTGTTTTGAATGATTCCGATTCGTCGTCTTTCTGGGTAGATGTTTCTTTTCCCAACATAGTGTGGCCGCGGGAAGCCGAATTCAGTGACCATGACGTATCTGATGTTAAGGACGACTTCGAAGTAATTTCTGACGGTACTTCCATGGTTGCACTTACCCTTGTTAAGCTTGCAGTCTTGTCAGTTTCAGTAATGACCTCTTTAGGTATCGGTTCTTCTTCTCTAAGATAATACGACTCGTCGTCGTCATTTGACGGACTTATAGTAACGTCAGGTTCACTTGCCGTTAAATCGGTAACGTCACTTTCGCTTGTCGCCGACGTAGACGGAGATGTGACACCGGTATCAGCGTCGGGGATGAAGACATCAACTTGACTGATTTCATCATGCCATTTAACGCTCAGGTCCTTCTTAGTCAGATTTGGTGTTTGTGGTAATGGCGTCGCTTCGGTAGGATCATCATTCGTCCAATTCACATCAAACGCAGTTTTGTTCGTTACCTGTACACTAACATCAACTTGTGTCCCAGCCTTCTCAGATAAAGTCATTGCATCAACACCAACTTCAGTACTAGTCTCTTTTATTTCATGATTCATCACTCTTTGCTGCTCATGTAAAGAAGCTAACCTATTGCGAACATAATCATTCATCACCGAAGACGAAGCCGAAGATTCGGGGCGAGTTCTATCACGAGCTTTACTACGAGAATTATTTGCGCGTGTGATGGCAACAGGGACCAGCTGTGACGTATCTTGACTCGCTGTGACAGCATTTTCACTGTTCACAGAAGGATTTTTCGTACATGCAGCATTGAGATTTATAACACTATCGATAGACGAATCAGGGTCACACAATGTTGTTTTCACAGTGTCGCTTTGTAATCGATTCGTCGATTCTGTTTGCCTCGATAAGTCATCTTCTTTGAATTCAACAAAATCCGGTAGTTTCAACTCCTGAATATTATCCATGTTGACATTATAGATATTTTCAAAAGCATGCTCGAGTTCTGTCCGTCTCTCCACAACATCGGCGAGTCTTTGATATGGAGGCTGAAACACTTTCTTTGGGATATTTTTCAATGTTTCACATCGCGTGCTTCGATGATGGAATTCCAACGCTTTCAATTCGCCCATCAACGTATTTTTCTCTTGTTTCAGAATCACATCTTTGCGCGCATATTGATGACGTATCTCAGCTTTTTCTTTCCGTTCTTCGATTTGTTGATCGTAATACTCTTTCTCCACGAGTCTTCGTTGTTCTTCTTCGATAGCGGCTCGCCGCGCGTCATCTTGTTCTTCGCCGCTCATCTTCTCGACGACGACTTCAGGGTAAGCAGTATAGTTCGATTCGCCCAGATGGAATCGCGTGCTCATGAAAGTTTCATGCGAAGTACGCGTTGAGTTGGCCGGTAAACCTCCAACACGAATCGCTTTCAAGTTGGCAATCACATCGTAGGCTGGTTTAGGAAGCGCCAAGATTTGCTCTTTTCGTTCTGCTTCCATCTTCTGGACTTTGTTTCGACACTGTTCTTGATGGCGGACAGGTGCAGTGCGGACATTTTGTTCGTGAAGGTGTTTAGTGTACGCTTTTTTGTAGCGACGTTGCGCTTCAGATATAGCTTTTTCAGACAGCTCGACTTTCGTCCCATAATTCTCTAGCCCGTTCAACAAATGCGCTGTTCCAAACTGCCCCAATCGACGGTTATATTCTTCTTCCAGTTCATGGATGTGATTTTCTTTATTCTCTTCAAAATCGTGACGAAGTTTCAACGTTACTTTCTTTACATGTTCGTCACGACGTTTTTTGACTTTCTGGCGAATAGCAGCGGCCGCTTCTTTCTCTTGTTCTCGAACTTCTTTCAGCCGAGCGATCCGTTTTTGTTCTAGAAGCGATTTCATTGTACATCATGCTAAATTAGAAATTATACATTAACAAAATCCAAAGTACTTTTCATAAAATTAGGAAAATCATGACGGCAACCTTGCAATAAAAATCATATTTTCAGTCCTGCAATTAGAAACATGATTTCGAAATGTAACATTTCTTTTCTTTTATAAAAAGAAAAAGAAATTACAGCGAACTGTTAACTAATGCATGGATAAATGTCCCAGATCAATTACAAGATACCAATCTCTTTATCAAGTATCAAAATAAAATTATGATTTAAAGTGGAGAAAATGACCGAAACCGAAACCCCATTTTGCCAATTTTCGGGACCAAAATTTTTTTAAGCAGACTGACCACTATCACCAGTTAGATACAATTCTAATCAACAAAATTAGAAAAATTTAATGATTTAAAGTGGAGAAAATGGCCATATACTATAAAAATGGCCCAAATTGGGCCGATTCGTCCCAAATTTGGCCCCCTAAAATTTGTTTTCAAAAATCGGGCTTTGTCACTTTTTCGTCTTAGGGAGCGTCTCCAATTTGATTTTACCATTTAATTCTACAATTTTTTTACGATTCAATCGTAGAAACTTTTACGATTTTTTTACCATTTTTTCGTCAAAGATTTTACGATTTGATTTTACGATTTGATTCTACAATTCCTTAAGATTGAATAGCAGAAACGTTTACGATTTAGTTAAACTGATTTATCTTGATTGAAATAACCATATGTTCAACCTACTTTTCCAAATATTTGACTGTGAAAATTCTTACACTTGACTTTAAAATAAACAGTCGTTTAACCAGTTGTTTTAGCCAATTGGTTACTATTTTGGTTGATGCGAAATGTTATACAGTTATACCTGTCT
>JAUKPT010003346.1:0-12143 GCA_032273505.1 Nanomia bijuga | reverse complement strand
GAACTGCACTGAATTTTTGTATTGTATTGTGGTCAATTGTATCATGAATAATTGTAAAATAATAGACCTGCCGTTGTAAATTAGTTATCACGACAATAAATAAATAACAAATAAATAAATAAATAGATAATGGCGTACTATAATAACAGGCCTCTTCACCATACATACAAATCTAGTTCAGTGCCTTACGGTAATTCGTTAAACCTGATTTTTTCAGACCAAGTTTATATTATCAAATAATGTATTTAGAATTCATTTTCAGAAAATATGGTCGAGGTACTTTCGTTTTTACTGAAGTATTCAAAAACTCGCGAAGTAATGAAAATTACGACTTCTTGTTTTAGCGACAGTTAGATGTTATCATGGCCTTTATGTGTGCCAAGTATAAAAAAGATCGGAAGTTGCAAACATGGGTAAAAGAGGGAAAACATATTTCTCAAACGAAATTTGCGGGGTTAATCGCTCACTGAGTAAGGGTAAAAGATAGGATTTTTCGTGAAGGTGTGCGAGATTTCTATGGTTTGCACAAAATCAAGGAACTTATTATTTCAGGCAGCAATATCTAGGCAGCGAAAATTTTTGCCGATCTCTGCTTACTATGAGATGATTATATATAAGAATTGGAGGATGTTGTATCAACAGTGTGTGTGTAATAACTAAGCGAGGCGAAGCCATATTCTTTGCACCATATAACCAGAGAGTTGTGTACGGTGCGATGTGACGACCGAAACTACCCTTTTGCGTGAATTTCCCCAATTTTTCTTTTCTGATATTGAGACTTATATGGTGTTCTTAAATCGTATGTATGAAGAACTATGATAAATCTTAAGAATATATTTTTGGTAGTTTCTATGTTCTCGAAATCTGACGGCAACATATCAGGCCTTATCTTGAGATGGCCATGTTGAATACATGCTTTCTTTCTCTTTGCATTATGGCGTACTGTAATAAAGTGCGGCAGGACACGGTGCATATAAATTCAGTTTGCAAACCATATTTTCTTCATCTACTTTTATGCTCGATCCAGCCATCTAATCTATTTTTGAATTTGAACATTTTGAAAATGAACCTTGTTCTAGGGTGTCCTTTTTATACTGAAATGCACCCAAAAGTTCCACCCCCAACCAACACCAATTAGTATTATTCATCCATGCCTCTGGGTGAAACCTGGAAGACGGTGCCCTAAGGTATATCCTTGCCAATTTTCTGCTCTTGCGGATGCATTATTTGGCACTTAACAGACCTATTAATATGTAAATCTCATCTTTTTAATGAGTTATGGTATGTAGAGAATTATCGATGTCTACTATAAGGGTATTCAAAAATTTGCCTATCTACCGCTTATGTTGTGATGTATAGCCAGCCTCAAAATTATTAATAAGATAAATGACACAAACTTTGAGGTACCAACTCTAAAATATTTTGCGGGGTTGTCTCACTCTTACAGACTCTTATGCAGAGTATTAGGAATTAAGCAGAATCATTCTAAAAGCCCTCGAATTTGATCTAATTTTAAGGTCCTTTAAGGCTGGTTTCCAGTAGACGGCGTCAAGTTTAACACCTACGTTAAGCCCTAGAATAATGCGTTACAAATGTCAAACCTCTAGTGAGCATGAGCAAGAGCATAACGTCAAAATTATTAAATCTTTTCTATCATTGGTACTGGGTAGACTTTGATTATAAAAAATACACAAGATTATGGGTATGCTCATTGAAAATGCTTTGAGTCGCATAATGCGCTTACGTGGAAAATAACCTTAAATGGAACGCCCTATTAACGCCTTTGAACCTTCCTTTCCGTTTTACTAAAGTAGTTTCTTAACACTTAAACAAGACTTACCATGCGTTAAGCTAAATTTACCGATAATCTGTTTTCTGAACTCAAATATCATTTTTTTAGTTAAGATAAATGGGAAAGATTACAGTATTATAATTATGTTCGAACTCCTTATCCAGAAATAGAATAAATAAATGTGCATCTTTTTTCGTCACCAAATGTACATTGCATTTAATTATTTAACCAAACATGGTTAAAAGGTCAAGAGGAACTAAATAAATAAACTTACTACATAAAACATACAACAAAAAGATCATGTCAGGGACTAAGGACCAAAACATCTAAGGTTCTTTGCATTCCATTCCTTTATTATCAAAATTATGTACCGTTTTCATTTCACCAGTTTTCTTTTTTCGAGTTGCGTAGATAACCGTTACAGCTATAATCAAGAGAGCAATAAGAGCCCCGCCCCCAATAATCCAATACCTCATTTCTGGGATCCTTTTTCGAACTCTTGTCGTTTTCGGTTCCCAAAAAGGTTGATTGACCTCAACGAACTTGATATGTTGAAGCACTCGAGTTGCTTTCACATAGTTAGTACGCAGAGAGTTCAGAAATGAAAAATACGCTATTTCATCTGTACTGCTAGCTGTATAAATGATGGCAACATCAAGGATAACACCACCCTTACTTAGATTAATGATTTTTATCCCTTCAATTTGGTAATGGGAGAATGTTGCCAAGAATAATCGATACAACAAATCCTCGTAGCGAACGACAAATTTCCGGTATTCTTTCGACGATGAAATCTCGTAAGCTGGATCCCACGGTAAGTCTAAGAAAACCATTTTGATGACAATTATTCTTTCAGAAATACACTCCCTTGTGATTTGAGAGAAAACGTATCCTGTTTTACAAATACAAACAGCAGGTTCTAACTCAAAACAATTGGAATTTTTAGGACAGTTTTTCTTATAACATGTACGCTCGGAATTGAAAACAATTTTGGGGGACGTTATGACGATCTCTTGAAGCGGCGATTCTGCACCTTGTATGTCCCGCTTCCATCTTGCACCCGTTGCATCACATGTCTGTACGCAGTTGGCTCCCGTCGATTCAGTAAAACACACATATATTTTACAATGTAAATAAACTGATTTTTCATCTTCAATAAAATCAAACGCTCTTATAGCAAAATTGAAAGAATCGTTCGAATTCTCTGCAGATTTGATTGAAAACGTACCATCAAGACTACATTTGTTGTCGAAAAAGACATCTGAGAGACCACTATTGGTCGCAGATGTATCTGAAGCATAACATTGACTGACGATGAATTTGAAATGAGGATTGGCATTAGTCTCTTTGATTCCTACAAAAATATCATCGTTTGAATTGACAGTTATCGGGGACGATTCGTGTTTAGTCGAGAAAGTATCTTCTTGATAGAAATCGATAGAAATTGACACAGCGAAAAATTTAGACGCATTCAACTCCCTGGATGCAAATATAGTGTCCGAAAAATTATGGTAGTTGTCTCCAGTGGAAAGGAAAATATCACGTGGTAGTTTACAATTAATCTCGTAATGATAATATTCAGATAAAATCGTTGTCGTATTTGTGACTTTTAGTAATGCCGTGTTTTTAACAATCACTGACGTGGAACTTTCCTCAATTGTTGTGTTGCACTCGCTGAACATTGTCGTAATGTTCATCGTTGTCGTGTTCGTATTGTTGTCAGTAATTGTGAACGAGCGTGGAGAACCGTTGATATTCGTACTCATATTGGTACTGTTGCACATTGTATCGACGAGAGTTACAAGAACTTCACGAGTTTCATCCTTCGACATATCCCATTGTCCGACTAGACGATGTTCTTCACAATGAATGCTGAATGTGAGGTCCGGGTCACTTTCCACTGATACCAGATTAAGAACCAAAAAACAAAGTAGCAGTTTCCCCAACATCCTGATCACGTTTTCAGGTGTTTCTAAAATAAAAGAATGGGAATTTGTCAGAAATTCCAATTGCCTCATAATACAACAGTGCAAGCTGACCGACCGAAGTCTTGGGCAACGTGTTGCGAACAGAATGTAAAACGAAAATAGATTATATAGTGCGGTCATATTTGCAATAATTGTGCTATAGGTAAGGTAAGGTAAGGTATGCACTATGATGGAACAGTCTTGCAAAGCCGTTATCGGACTAATCGAGGCCATGACTTAAGTTCCATTTAGTGCTTCGCCGGGTACCAACTGACTACCCAATTTCCCTCAGATGGTATGGGTCGACCCAGTTGACTTACATTATCTTTTTGATCAATTCAAGTTGTGTTATTTTCTCTCGACCACGGTATTTTCGAATGGTTGCATTATACCACTACATTATACCACTACACCGAAATAATGATACGAGAGAAATTGTTGGCACGGGCGGGAATCGAACCCGGATCGCAACGACAAGAAGTGAAGTTGATCTCCATTACACTACTAGCCCACAATGAAGGATAGAGATAGCTGGACCAAATCATCTGTCGTAAAAACCGAGCAAGCTCGAACTGATGATGACAACAACCACATGGATTTTAGGTTTGCTGTAAATGTTAATATCCGAATACTAGAGCTCAATACGTTTTCGTCAGGAATATCAGTGCAATGGATAATAATGCACACAAAATAATTAATAATTATAGAACTTAGTTACTCAAAAGCCCACATAGTTTCTCTATTAGCCGTCTGGAAGTAATTAAATTCAGTCTATGATAACTTTACTCGCTCAAGAGTTATGAAATCCTACACATGAATCAAAATAGGTTTAACCACAAAAGGCACTTCCTGCATGATTAGCAGTCAGGCTCCATCTGGAAAAATAAAAATAAAAATCAGGAAACATTTTGAAAAATAAGAAATTCCTGATTTCAAAAGAACTGTCAAAGAAATTCATAAATCATAGTGACATTAATGTTGTGAAAGGAAATGCGACATAACTGGAGGAGAGGAGACTTACTTCAGGGTGGAACTGTTGTTCTGTTCTTGTGTGACAGTAGGCACAGCTATCTCCGTTCTCACAGGCAGCTGGATCGCCCCATTCATCCCCATGTTTTACATTTGGACAAGGTGTTGATCTAAGTGAGAAAAGAGAATAAAATACTTAAAACAAAATCATGAAATTGTTATAACTTGAATAAAAAAGACCAAAGTTGACATCGATAACCATCAATACATATTTATCAGACATAATTCTTGATAAAAAATATGGAAAATATAGATTTGATGAGAAACGTTTTGTCCGCTTTCAGTAATAACGCCAAGAATGTGCAAATACAACATCCACTATAGTTGATTTGTACCATCAACACCAGCACTCTTAACCTCCTCGGTGGAAATTCACTTAATAACATGTCAATAGTGTCCAAGAAAAATCAGCTCCTCATTTTGAGGATCCTTTTGGATTCTAGAAATTCAGGATCGATTAAAAAATACATTTTCTTAGACTGATCTAAAGCCTGCGAGAGAAAGTCCACACAGTTAAGCTTGGGGGTTAATGCGTTAAAGCCCCCAAATGAATGGGATTAAGGGACGAAGCCCAGCGAAGACCCAAGTAATTTTAAGAATATAGGACCTTGAATGCCTTAAAATGCTCTTACATAACACATAACGGAAAAGTTTTCGTACCCCCCCAAAAAAACTTTGTGAAATTCGTACCCCCCCCCACCCCGAAAAAATCGAGTACAAAAGTTTTTATACCCCCACCTCACATTCTCCTCAACCCATCAACCAGGAAAAAAAAATGACGAACCCCTCCCTCATTCACAAGATCTAAAGGTTTATAACAATCCAAGTTAATTGAAATTGAGATTAAATGGTGTGTCAGAAAGTCTTACTTACCTATATTTATATTTTCTAGGACTACGCCTTCTATCTCTATTGTTATGATATTGTGGGCAAGCATATCCTTGACGACAAAGTCTTGGAGGCTTCTTACAAGGTTCTGTCTTATAATTTGCCAACACATAATTTGTATCTAAATGAAATGAAGAAAACAGAATAATTAAATGTCAGTAACAATTCTAAGTTAAAGCAAATGAAATATTTAAATAAAAAAACCTACACAGAGTGTTCTCTTGGTGCCCCCATAGAAGTTGCCTGCACAACTAACTGGAGTAACTGGCACAAACACAAAAGATCAATAGCAAAGAACAACTCAAAAACTCAAAAAAAAAAACTTTCATCAAAATAACAAGCATAGCACATCTATATTAAATCAAAGACATAAACTGCTATTGCAAAATTAATGCTGCAATTTTTTTTCATCTTTTTCAAACTATTTTTGCAACAACAATTTTTGCATTTAAGTATCAAAAATTTGACAATCTGTGTTAGCTTTCTAATACCTCCACGAACAGAAAGGGGCTAATAAGAGGCGCCATGATCACTGTGCAGCGCATCATTACTCTCAGAAATCAATTGAGGAGAGTGATTTAATCAAAAATAGATTTGAAGGAAAATCTTGTACTCCACCCATATTCTGAGTAGTTGACCATGAATAGGATAACTACCTCATTAAAAACCTGATAATAAATGAACTCTAATAATTACTACATTGTAAATTAATCTATTTCACACTGCAATAGGAAAGACTTATCTGTCATATATCTATCTCCTTCGACACTAAATACATTGAGAAACACCTCTTCCTCAATCATTAAACAATTCTTAACCTCCCATCACCACCTCCACAAACAAAGAGAAAAAGGATCAGACAACAGGATTTACTTTAAATCCAGATAAATCACATCTTAACAAATAACTTGACCACATCAGCAGCCAGTATTCATTCTATTTACAGACACATGATGACATACGACACTGGTGACGCGACCTTTTTTTTCTTTTAGTGTGTCTTGCATAACAGCATGTCTGTTTCAAAATTTTAAAGGCTTTAATTGTAGAAAGTGATGAGTAAATGACGAAACTGTGATCATCAAAAAGAAAGATTGGTAGATAACAACCAATTTTGAATAAGGTATCATCTCAAAACCTTTGTCTAATCGAGACTATTGATTGGTTGAATATTAAATCACGACGCATCTGATTGGCTCATTCAAAAATGTCACAATTTGATGTTTACTTGAAGTCAAAAATGATTTCATTTTTAAATGAACCCATCAGATTCCTCACGATTCCAACCAATCATTATGCTAAATTAGACAAACTTTTGAGACGACCCGTTATTAATTAAAAGAACTTATGAGATGCATTTTTCTGCATTTTTCCTTTTTGACGTAATTATGATTTAAAATATATCTTACTTCACAATGATCATGTTGTATCTAATTTCTAAGGCGGGCTAATAGTGCAAAATAACCAAAATTTATAATTTTTTACTGTCAAATCCTTAAGGACGAAACTCTTACAAGTTCAATAATATATCGCGTTATTATTGTATAAGGTATAGTCGGCCTTCTCATCTGAACAGACTTTTGAAATAAACTATAGTTAATTTGGAAAGGTTTTAAGAAATTAAAACTGGTATGATGTGAGACCATGGCGTTCTTTACTAATAGGCCTAGACATCGTGCACTTTTTCTCACTTAAAGTGAAACCGAAAGTACTTCATATTTCCCAAAATAATTGACCAATTGTTTTCTCGATTGATTTATTATGATCTAGTATCTGATAACAATGTGTCCTGGAAATTTCGTAACACTAAATACCCGGAAGGGACTTTCCGTGAAAAGACCTGCAAGTATAGGTCTATTAGTAAAGAACGCCATGTGTGAGACTATTTGTGAGTTTAGCTGTTTTAGACCTAATTGTTCAAAACAGGTTAAGTAATCATAGCAAATAGTAATACGAAATAATCAAATTTCAGTGATTATATCTAATATGTTTCAGAACAGATGAATATATGAGCAGAATTATGGTGGGGAAATCCAAAAAAATAATTTATATAAGAAACATTTTTCATAATCCTCTCAAATCTATTTCATGCTATTTCATCATTTTGAAAATAATCAAAAAATAATTAATTGGTATTAGAATCTCATAAAATAACTCTTATTCTCTATCATTATTAGGCATATTCTGAATTCGTATGTACTTGGAAAATGTTAAAAATCATGTAAAACTTCTAAAGGTCATGAATGCATTGTTTCATTCGTTATAAGGATTGTCTAATTTACAGGAAAATTTCTTGTTTGACTGGATGGAAATAATGTCATTAATTAAATTGAAAATGTCATCATCTTTTATTTTTTGCAAGAAATAAAGATAGCAATGGAGATGTAATTTCCAACCATCCAAATGGCAAATTTTCCCATGATTCGTTGACAATCCCTAAGAAATAAACTGATTGGAACAGGGTGGCCAAGGGGATGCAGGGGGTGAGGTTTTAGCAAGATAATGTAGAACTATATCTTCTTAAATTTCCACCCATCATATGGTTTGGCTGCAACGAAAATTTTATTTTTTGGTTCATCTCAAACAGCTATTAAGCGAATATTTAGCAAAATTTCTTCAAAGATAGTCATTTCGGATCACTTTTAAGAAATTTGGCTCTGCATGTCATTTTCAGAAGCTTGTTTTCATTCCAGGAATATTCGAGTGTTTTCAAGGGTTCAGGGATATCTACTACCCTTCTGGAGAGCAACGAGGAGAATTAGTCATTTAATTTGGCTTTTCATTACATCATAGACCTTCTTTTATTCTCTGTGTATGACGTCACAGGAGAAATTAAAATAGACAGAGCTGATACCAACCAACTGGCACAACAACATTCATTCACTCTTCTGACATGGTATGTCGGCAATTTCCAAGCTGTGTGTATTGACATGAAAATAATCGTATCTTATATCCTTCTGGACACTTGATAGTTTATAATAATTTATAATAGTTCGCCAAAAAAATGTTAAAAATTTAAACTTTCCAAGACTATTTGGATTTCTCCAAAGACTTTTGAGATTTTCAAGACTTGATCTCAAGATTTTTATTAGATTTTTTGATTATTCTTCTGAGATTTTCAGATTTCTTTGAATTATTTGCCCCTCAGGAAAGCAAAGAAAACAACGACCAATAATGTCCAGAAGCAAATGAGCTCAAGAGCAACTTTCTTTTGAACATGGTATGTCGACAATTTTCAAGCTGTGCTCTTTGACATGAGTAATTGGATTAGAACTGTGATTTACATTAAACATACGTTGGAAGTCTTCTTTGACTCTCAAATATTCCCGAAATTCCTTGCAGAGCAGATGACAATCCACAAGGTACTTAGAGATAGAAAATATTGTAATCATCAAAATTCAAGGGAATTTGATCAAGGAATTATAGAACAATATATAAAATAAAAGAGCCTGTAAATTACCTAGTTACGTAGATAGATTATTTTTTGTTGATAAATTTACAAATATCTTTATCTCGATAGAAATGTTCTTTTATCTTGGTCGACAAGTGTCTTATGTTCATCCCATGACAGTGGATTAATTAGGCCTTCGTCATCATAAAAGGAACTAACTGTCAACAGATGAATAGAAAGGTCACGCAAATTACAGTGGAAGAATGAATGAACAATTAGGTAGTTAGTAGTAGTAAGAATAAGAAAGGAACTATCTGAAAATCAGGATACATTTGCTGATTATTTTGTGAAGGGGACCAACAAGGAGAAGAATAGAATCATCAGACTTCTTTAATACCATGTTCCTCACCACTTTGTGATTAAAGTTGCATTTTTGACACGGAGTTTCTATTGAGAGGAATAAATGAATCTTGAATCTTGAAACACAAAAATTCCTTAAAATTTATTGCAAGTTAAGAGATTCTTGCAGGCCTGTCAGTAAGAAATATGTACGCGATCGGTTACACGATCGCGCAAAGAGCTTGCGCGTACTTTTATGCGATCCAAAAAATGATATAATTTGTAGACAATCTAACGCAAGTGAACTTTCAATGAAAAATTATCATTCAAAATTCAGATAAGAATCTAGATTAAGTTCTATATACCTAGTCAAAACTCTAATCATCATAACACATACCACAAGACAAATAAGAGGCTGACGTAGTTAAACTATCAATATAAATAGTACTTAAGCAATCATCTTAAAAGTTTGTCTAGTTTAGACCATTAATTGGATGAATATTACATCATTTTTGACTTTTTGACTCAAATTGAGACATTTCTATAATGATCCGATCAGATTCTTCGTGATGTAATATTCAACCAATCAATCTAGTCTAAATTAGACAAATTTTTGTGATGATCCCTTAGTAGTACGTTATCAAAAACGTCACATCTTTTATCATCACAACGTTGTCTGCCATGTTGGTTTCGAAGGAGAGATTTGGAAAGTGGTGATGGTTGAGAAGAAATGGATAAAAGCATGGGAAAGCTGAACATTCATCAATTATTTAAAGCACTATCACGACGAACTAAAGTTGATGTGCATCATTCGCACAGTACGATGAAAGGAGAGTTCTCATAAAGCTACTAAATTGAACAATATTGAACATAATTATGTTGGAAATGAAGCAAACTAAGAGATCTTCTCAAAAATTTAGTTGGTTCATTTTAAAATGTCACAATTTGATGTGTTCTTAAAGTCAAAAATGATGATATCATTCATAAATGAACCTATCAGAATCTTGATGATGTAATATCCAACCAATCAGTACTCTAAATTTCACAAAGTTTTGAGATGATTCCTAACTCTTTTGTCTCTTGACATTTTTAATAGATAGATGGATGAAATGAAATATAAACAATGGAAGAACTAGTTGAAGAACAGTAAACTACACAAAATTTATGACACTGCAATTTATGACACTGCAGGAGATGGATCCACTTAGGGGCTGCCTCATGGGTAAATTTACCGTTTGGTTAATGAAAACTACAAAATCAAGATTTTGGTTTACCAAGAAAAGACATCATAATTTTTAGATTTAGCATGAACATTAAATGACGAAATTTTGAATTCAACTAATCAGATACTTGATGTAATTTTTAACTAATGAAACAGCTGATATATAGATTATTTACATAACAAGGAAAAAATCTTTGAATTTAAAGAGTATTATAAATTACCTTCCATTTCCTTATGCATTTATAAACATTTGATTTTTAAAAAGCATCTAAATAATTCATAGAATATAAACATTTCTTTGCCTAAAAAATTACTATATTTTTCTACTAAAATTTCATCAAAAAAATAAAATCACAGAAAAAAGTTGTTCTTAAAAATAGTTGGACATTAGTGTGTAACTGTTAATGCTTTATCAGATCATCGTCATGGCAACAATCCTGTGAACCATCAATAATTCATTCAGGTAGCTTAGCTTCATTAATTAATGCGTAGTTTGAGATTAATTTCGGATAAAGTTCATCGAATCGCCACAGTAAAAACAAATCATTGATAACTGAATGTTCTATTGATAGTACATTACTGATGTTTATTTTGATGTATCGTATGATGTGGTTTGATATACATACAAAAAGAAATCGAAATCAGATTAAACGAGGGGTGAGACTTAACCCAGTTCTTCTTCTTCTTTCATTTCTTCTCTTTTAAAAGCACGTTATTCTACCACAAAAAACTCTTCAAATTTTTCCAAGAGTGTTTGAAGAAGAAAAAGTAGGAACGTTGAAAAATAACTAAAAGACGACATGGGTGAATTTACAGGACCACCTTTCGATGTCGGGGGACCAAAAAGAAGGTCATAGTGAATTATTAACAAAAAAAGGAAAAAGAAAAAAGAAAAACGAATTGAAATTTGCTGTGGCAACACATCAATTTTTTAGAATAATTTATTTTCAAATTTGATCTATTACCATTATTGTATTATTTGTGCATTTTTTGTTCGGTCCAAATTATTGTTTTACTAATACAATAATGGAACTTACAGAAAATCTTTCATCAATTGAAGCCAAACCTTCTATGACCAATCGAAAATTTTAATTCCAGACTACATTTATCAATTTAAAAATGTAAGAAGATTTAATTGTGGTAAGGCCAGACAACATTTCAACAGATTAAGAAGTAAGTCCAGATACAACAGAAATTTAATCTGTTCATTCATGTCTGTGAAGATATAACAAGAGAAACCAAAGGTTACTTCCATTTCATTTAAATGTAAAATATTTTTTTTGCAGGAATTAAAGGCTGACAGTGATATCAAGGCCGACTTAAGATAAGTCTAATTATGTCATCGACAGATTTCTAGAATACAAGGTGTGCACCACAAAAGGAAGGTAAATTTTGTATCTGCTCCCAAGCAGGGTGAAATTACATTATGCTTCGATGAGGTTCGTAAACTAAAAATACAAGTGTCGGGGGGGGGGGGGGGGGGGGGGGGGGGGGGGGGGGGGGGGGGGGGGGGGG
>JAUKPT010003345.1:0-12143 GCA_032273505.1 Nanomia bijuga | reverse complement strand
ATGAAATTGTAGTAAAGTAACTGTTTTAATCAATTATAATTATTCTCATTATTATTATCATTTATATTTGAGCAAACCATTAAGTAAAAGCATAGTCATTATCTTTCGTTAATTTCCCTCAGAGCTCTACCGATCGATAGTAACACTACCATCAAGGTTACGTAATACTTGAACGTTTCCTTGGATACATATGAAAAGCAAGAAATCCTTTTTAAGGTATATGGATACAAATCAGTGCGATGACACATCTCATCAAAGCCCGAAATCTGTAATATTTGCCCGAATCCTTTCGGTCTACATTCCCCAGCTCTTCCGCCTCCTAGGCCTATCATCAGAACTGTAAAAAGCACTATCAAGAGTATCTACCAGAGATTGAAACGGGAATGTTTCATACCCCTTTGGTTTTACAAGCTGTTTGATGTCAATTAAAAAACCGGTCGAATATTTTCTCACTGTATTTTTTACGGTAACTTAATTTTTTTAATTTTATTTTATATTACCGACCAAATTATCAATAGAATTGAGAAAATTACTGCTCAAAATTCTTACTACTGCCCATTTCATCAATAGATTTGCCTAGTTTATAATGTAAATCCTCGGTTTCTATATGCGTTCGGTAGAATACAGGGTCGGTAAAAGCAAATCATTACCCCCTCCCCCTCACCCCCACATACCCCCAAACACGTGCACGCACGTGGGTGTAAAAACATTGGAAGTAAAAACTAATCCTTTTGCTAACATAGAGGGATTAGGGCGGATTAATGATTAGACATTTTGAAAAATCTCATGAACTGTTTGTGATTGTGAAGACCGACGTTATCATGCATTGTCATCAATCAGCGGTCATAAACTTACTTAAGGGCTATTCACATCATACTAACTTAAACTTAATAATTAATTAATCAGGTAAAAGAAGAGTCGTTTAGTTAATCTTGACATAACATGTGTGTGAGACTGTTTTTTCTTCGTTAGAGGATTAGTAATTGTGAGGGCTCTCTCCTTGACGTTTAGTTTTTTCTGTTTAGTATCCCACACAGTCCCGGAAGGTGCACTTATATGATCCCCTTTACCATATGTGCGGCCCAAAAGGCTATACTTTTTACACTTAACGAAATGCACTGTAAAGATCTGTTTGTACCAAAATGTACTGTAAGGATCATCAACTATTTCTGCGTGATTAACAAACGATTACAACCCGACAAAAATAACACCTCTCGCAATTATTGAGACTAGGTTTGGTTGAGATCTTGCACCATAAGGGTGTTCGTAAACCTCGTAAATGCACTGTAAGGGTATGAACAGTCGTGTACTGAAAGGGTTGGTTTTAAGCGGAGCGAATTTGGGCTGATCATATGGTCGTTTTTAAGTTGAGTGCTTACCCCGGGCACACAGTTCAACAATTTCTTGATAGCGACAGCTGATATTTAGTCTTTTTAAACTTATCGTTTTTGTAACAAAAATCCCTAAACAGACTCCCCACTGACCGAATTCATTTCTTCTCTAATCAGGTTAATTCTAAATCAAAGCGTTTACCCAGTGAATAAATGTTTTTCCATTTTTTTTTGGAAAATGGATAAAATGAATAAAAATCTATCAAACTTTTCAATTTCGTTATCACTATGGAAATGAGGTTCCATTCTTGGTTGTGTGTACATTTTTATACGTTTTGATAAAGTACTATAAAGAATCATATGTTTCTTATTGTTTTGGCACTAGAAAATATATTCTAACAAAACGTTTTCCAACTGAGTAATTGCTTTTGAAGTGCATTTACCCATTGAATAGACATTATTTTGTTTTTTCCAAATTCTCGAGTTTTATTCAGGGGTGAACTATCCAAGAACATTGAGACTCCTAATAGAATAATCTAAATGTCGTAGAAGGAGCCCTAAGGTAAGGGGGATCTTTATCCCCAATTGCTATGAAGGGACCCCCTAAAAACTTGTTATTGGGTCTAAAATGAACATATCAAGTACACAAATTGGGTAGAAATAGGATCTTCGTGGTGTTCCTACCCGGCCTTTTATAGTGATTAGAAGTCAAATTCCCAAATAATGGGCCCACAATAAATTATGTCAATAAAATTGATGATTTAAAGCTACAAAATCAATACTAAATTTTGGCACAGATTCCCGTTTTGGGGCCCAAAAATAGCATATTTCAATAAAAAATCGATAATTTAAAACTGAAAAGTCATCTATACATGGTAAAATTGAGTTATTCTAATATTAAGACTAGTTGTGACATATTTGAGTTTAATCATCATTTGTCCGATGCAAAATTTGGCCCATGTCCCTGTTTTTGGCCCGAACTGGCCCAGAAATAGCATATTTCAATAAAAACCGATAAATTAAACCTGAAAAGTCATCTATACATGGTAATGTTGAGTTCTTATAAAAGTAAAACATAGTTGTGACACTTTTGAGATGAATCATTATTAGACAATGTTAAATATGGGCCAAAGCAAGCATATTTTGATAACAATCGATGATTTTAAGGTAAAATGTCATCTATGCATGTAAATATTACATTTTTATCATAATAAAATAGTATACATGGTAAAATCGAGTTCTTATAATAGTAAGACATAATCGTCAGCCCTGAAAATAAGGATTTTGTTGTGATGCGTCAACTTGACGCGTCAAATAATTTTTTGGAGCGTCATCCAAAATTTTGGCATGTTAAATTTTTTAGTTTTATTGTTTTTTCATTACTTCGTTTATATTAAGATTTGAATGAACCCTAGCCTAAAGAAGGAGGATAAATGACTACATAAGCTAAATATGCTAAATATGGGCCCAAATCCCTGTTTTTGGGCGCAAATAAGCTCTAAAATAGCATATTTCAATAAAAATTGACGAATTAAAGCTGAAAAGTCATCTAGACATGGTGATATCGAGTTCTTATAATTGTTCTATTTCAGCCTCATTTTAGTGAATTTGAGTACTACTCCTATAAAAGGCTGGGTAGGGATCTAAACTCTACCCAGTTTTTTGACTTAATATGTCTGTCCATTTTAGACCCAATGGCAACTTTTCAGGGGACCTTCGTCATTTTGGGCAATTTTTAATTTTAACATCCCCCTACCTATGGCCGTCCTCTTCTTGCTGGACCATGTTTGGGAATCCAAGTAACTAGTTGCTGTACAGGAGAGGATAGCTTCTCTATATTCCCATACAATTTCAGATTTGTAACCTTCTTACATTTAGATATGTTAAACACTTGTCGGAGCATTCTGGTAAAAGCTATATCAAGTCTTTTCGACTCGGTCTCAGTGGCCAGGTCGAGCTGCCATAGAGCAGGATGAAATGAAAAGAAAGATGGATTCTACATTTGTCTTAAATAGTCGAAGCTTGATTATCGTAGACAGTGTACTTTTTCAGATGTTGTCCATCTTGTTGAGAGCTTGCCATGCTATTGCTTTTCTAACATACATGCGTCACCATGAAATCTACCCAATTCCTAGATATTTAAATTCCTTTTTATATCATTAAGGAATAACTTTTTTGTTTAAAACCAAAACTTCGGAATGACCTGAGAATAAGAAGTTGGATGTAAAAACTAATCCTTTTGCTAACACAGAGGGATTATGGAGTAGTTTGATTAGACATTTACAAAATCTCATAAAAACTGTTTGTGATCAACGTTATCAAGCATTGTCATGAATTAGCGGTCATCAATTACGTAAAAAAAAATCCTTTATATATCGATTATATCGATTATATATCGATTCCATGTCATTTTTTCAACAGACAAAACAAATCCAAACACAGAGCTTAAGTAAAGAGGAAGATGTGTTTAGAGCACATTTGTTTACGTCTAATTTTTAGACGTTTCCTTATTTATACTTCTTATGAACATATTTAGTAAAATAGATTTACATCGATTCTGTATCTAAATTTATCTTAATAGTCAAAATAAAATCAAAATTTTCCTATCTATTTGAGAAGCCAAAACGCCAGGCATTGTATCACTTTTCCTTTCTGAATTGTAAGGCATTGCATTTTATTAAAATCATATGGTAATAAATCATAAACTTCTATCGCGGTGGTGCGATCAAGCATGTTTCAGCATGTTTCAGCCTTACAGATTCTTATCTAAATATTTGAGCTGACAGTCATTATTGCGACCTAATCTTAGAAAATTAGAAAGTTAGATCAAATCATTTCTTCCAATAGATCCTATCACGGTTTCACTTAAGTGCATTCAATGTATAACATTTATCATATTTCATAGTTTAACAAACCATTCAACGCATAACTTATATCATTTTTCGTAGATAAATATAGTTTTGATATGATATGATATGAATAAATTCAAAAAATTATTAATGACATACATGATCGTTATCAAACCATTAGTAGCCCTTATATTTAATTATCATTATTATAATGTTTTATGTTTTAAAACTCATAATATTTCTACGATTAATAGAAATTACTTATTTATTTTAATTCAAAACATGTTTGACTATTGCGTAATATGCATGCCCATAATGATTCTCAAACCGTGATACCATGTATACACCCCTGCGCCAGTCATCCGAAAACTCGTTAAGAAGTCGGCGGATCATGTAAATTAACACAAAACTTTTTCCGGATCACACCTATTATTTAGGGGATCGGTGAAATTAGAGCCGCTTGTGAGTCGGATCGATCACAAAATTCATTATTCCATTCGGATCGCGAAAAAGGATCGATTTTAACAGTGTTTAGCCTCGAAACACGTTTTCTGATCGATCTATTCAGTATTTTTTCACAGAATCACGTTTCCGGATCGATTAAAAAATCATTACCACAGTAATCATATTGCGTGGAGCATAACTCGCGGATCGTTCAAAAACATATTTTTTTTGTTTGAATATTTTTTTAAATTAAAACATTATTTTATGATTTCAATCGTTTTGAAACTTTAAGTGAGTCTTAGTATAATTTTTTATATCTTAGTATACACTGGCATTAAATTTAATCGAAAAAGTAATATCTTTGAAGTCTTTTGTTAACGACAAAAAAAATTCTGTATTTTTATTAAATATGTCAATAGAATATGTAAACATAAGACATGGCGTATTCTCTTTGCAATTTTTAAAGAATATAAATCTTGTGTTTCTTTATTTTACTGATGTATCGGATAACAACAATAACCAACATTTCCATCGTTGGTTATTTGTATATTGTAAGATTTTTGTTAATGTTATAATTTCAAAAACTGAATGCATTTTTCGTTTATCATAAGACATCAAATCATACGATACCGAACAAAAAGTCACCGATAGATTACTAGAATATGGGGTCGAAGGAAAGCCCTAAATTGACACCTTAGACACGTTTGAGTCATTTACAAAGTAAATTATTATTTTACCTATTTTTTGGACAATTCTTTCACGACGTAAATAACGTCATGCATGGCAAACTTTATAAAAGGCTCAAGAATATAGGCAAAATATCCTAAATTGTCCTATTTTCTTGCATTATAATCCTTATACCTCTCTATATCCTAGTTTATTTTGCCTGTTTTAAACCCTATTTGCATATTTGGTTACATATCTACTTCGATATAGCCACACACGCTCATATTTTGAAATACGAACTTCGCGATATATCGGCCTTCTATTTTTCCCGCCAAAAAGCAGGATATATGGCCGTGTAAATATAGTAGGCCATGCGTCATGAAATGAATTTTGTTACAAAATGGCAATTCTATCATTTCCGTTCTTCCTTTATCTTAAATTGAAGACAATTTCAACTCATCTTTTTAAAATTTAAAGGATTATGGGACAGGATAAATATTTCACATTAGCTTGATTGTACATTTTAGTTTTCTTCAAGAGCGTAATTATCGGCTCTTTAAAATTAATTCATCTATTAATTTTATAATTATAGTGTCATTTAGGTATGTACGGTGTAAAATATCATAATTAGTGAATCAAAAAATGAATTATATGATATTTGTTAAGAAAAGGTTAATAAAAAGTGATGTGCTAAAGTCTGTTCCAAAAAGGTTGCCACTCCTAGTTTTTTAACGATAATTTCCTTCAATTTGTACCAATTCTTAGAGGAAGAAAAGCGCTATTCAAAGTATTTGATAAAAAAATTATTGAAAAAATCTCCAAATTGAACATTTTCTGAGAGAAACAAAACTAAAATTCCACATGCAAATGTTTTTGCACTTGTTGCGCTTGATTTTAAAACATTGAAAAGAAAATTCTCCATAGTGAAGCAATTGTGACTGGTTTTTAAAACCTCTTAGATTTTAGTCAATATATTTTGTTTATTGATTTTTTTAAGAACTTTCTTTTGTTATTTAAATCATCATTTTTGTTTTTTCACAATTCGCGTGCAAGAAATTTTAATCTTTTTCAAAACCATTAAGTATTTGATGTATCCCATGTTCCATCCTAGCTCCAACCATGACAATTAGATCATGTCGTTTTAAGAATAATCATATTATTATGATCCAAAACAAACAAAAAGAATTATAAAAAGTCTAATAAGATCTTAGGTGTTAAGATTCTAAAATGTTCTGATGAACAACCAATTCAGGGACCAAAAGCATTTTTCTTCCTACAAACATGATGGCCAAGAAGGTGTTCTTTCTGCAAGAAATACAAGAGCTAAAGCGAGTGAAACGAAGAAATCTGTACAACCTTCCTTTGAAGACGTCTGGGAGTCCACGCATGTTTTCGATCTCTGAAACTATTTATATTGCGATATCAAACTAAACTAAAGATAAACAAATTTACCTTGTCCCATCCAACATGTGAGAACTGCGTCTTTAAGTTTTTGAATCTTTGTATTTGTTGTGATTTGATCTTAATGCTGTAAGAGTAACTTGTTGTATTTTCTTTAATGTCAATTTAAATTTAAGTTTTATCTTCCTATTAAAATCGTTTCATAACATAAGAATTGAGTTATGCATTACCATTGGTAACAGATAAACAAAAATCACATTCCAATACAAATTAAGAACATAAGCTTTCATAATGAGTTAGGATATATAAGTCACAAGTGCGTGTATGTGCAGAAGTGACAAAGATGATGACATTCGATAAAAGCATGATAGCTGAGGATTAAAACACGAACTTCAGGGCTTGTCTTTTGTATTAAAAAAGATCAATCCCTAAGGGGCCGTCGGTCAAAGGTTTTTGTACAAAATTTAAGGGGGGTGTCAAGGCCAATCCGTTAAGGATTGTACAAAAACCTCTTTGTCCGTTCGTGTCTTAAAACATTTTACCGACGGTTCATAAAACACTTTATAAAGCTTATAAGTATATGTTAAATTATTTTAGAGCCAGTGCTCGCATATGCTTTCGACCCTAAACTTACTGGGTCAAAAATCCTTTGAAAAAGAAAAGAAATAATGGAGAAAAAAGGACGAAATTCAAGTCTGAGATTGACAAAAATCTCGCATTACCCCCTAACTACGCCTACGTCGTAACTCTTTATATATTCTAACTACGTTAACATTGCTTGTGGTTAGAAAAAAACAAATATTTATCTTTTTATCTTCAAATTCCCAACAAATTGTTAAAAAACGATAATATGGTTAAATTCCTACAATATACTATGTCCGCTAGAAGGTTAACTAAATATCATTGATTAATCATATCATAGGAAACAGAACATCACCGTTGTCACACTAAACATATTTATCAGAACTTATCATCATATGTGGTAAATATACTAGGTAACTAAGCATCCAAAGAGACCGGCGGTGGGTGTTATACCAGATGCTTATCTAGTTCTTTTAATTCTATCGCGTCAATATTATCTTTGCAGTATCAATCAACGGTCTAGGGCAATTTAGCGACGCTTTTTCGGCAACGCCGATTCCAGTAAACGGTTAAGTGATTCACGTACCTTTTTTTCTTTTTTGCGACGAGATTCTAAAGATTCCGATAAATCCAAATATTCCGAAAAATTCCGAAAGATTCCGAAAGATTCCAAAAGATTCCGCAAGATTACGAAAGTCGAAGTGACACATGAATCTTTTCTGTCGCAAAAAACGTCCTATATTTTTTGTCGCATAAACGTCCTGTCGCCGAATCACCCGTCGCCGAAACGACGTCACCGAAATGTCTCATTCTGTCAATCATTTTAAAAAAACATCAACGAAAGAAAAGAAAAATGTCGGTGGCTTTAGGCCTGACAGTAAGAAATTTGTGCGTGATCGGTTACACGATTGTGTGATCGAGTTTGTGTCAGGCAGTTCTTTCCAAACCAGGTTATCCAATCGGCACAACCAATCCTTATTTTAGAACCAAGTGAAAAAAAACCATTTTAATTAATATTCTAAGATCTTCTTTTTCAAAGCAAAGTATTTTATAACATGGATATGGTATGATATGGCATAGCATCAAGAAGGCCTTTCATCTTTTGAACTAAAGAATTATAAATGACGCGATTTTACCGTGTGTAGTGTACTGCCGGATTGTTTGTAGTGGAAAAAAGCAAGTGAGATATAGGGTTATAGGTAACACCACTTTCTTAAGTCCAGTGGTTCCGGATAAATAGGTTTGACAGGGAAGGGTCGGTTGGTCTGATTTTTATTTTATTTTATTTTATTGATTTTTTTATCCTATCGACTTAAAGAAAAATGCCTCCTTAATTTGAATACTTATTAAAGATGGAACATTATTCGGACGAATAGAGAAGTGTTTATTCACTCAACGTTCTCTTTAACCCCTAACAATTAGATTAAGGTTAAAGATAAATCTAAATCTTTTTACACTTTTTGACAAAAGAAATAATAATAGATTCTATCTACACACAATACTTATTCTGTGAAGTATTGCCATCAGGCAAAAAAGTAAATCGTCAATTTACAATTTTGATCGCGAGGAGGAAAATAAAATATTTTGGGTCATTTTTACGCCAAAAAGACAGGGTCGGTCGGGTCACCGAAACCACACATATTTTTTTTTGCCTAATTCTCAAAGATAGAGACATAGACATTTTCTGTTAAAAGATGTGAAAACCTTTCTGAGAGGTCTCCTAAACAATTTTTGTTCTGGCGCATATCTGTCTATCGATCATCATAGGATCAAAAAGAAAATGCGTGTGGTTCCTGTTGACCCGATTGATCCTCTCTTTTGTGCTCACAAACGACCGATCCAAAGATCTTATTTTCCTTCTCACGATCGAATTTGTAAATGGACGGTTCGCTATTTTATTGGACGGCCGCTACAGTGCACAGATAACAAAAATATAATAAATAATGGGTACAAAATACAGGTCACAGGTCACAAGTCACAGGTCACAGGTCGCAGGTCAGAGTTAACAGGGCATAGGTCATAGGTGTTTTCATATCATCCAAAAGGAGAAAATAAAGTAAAATAAAAAATAAGAAAATGATCTGTCAGACCTATGTAACAGGAACCACACTTTTACTTTTGGCCTTTAAGGCGGATATGGAATGTATTCACGGTATTCATGAATACACTCATTTTAGAGCGAATATTTATTTTGTGAGTAAAATTGAATGGGTTTCTGAGCGTTTAGAATGCCCAAATTCAACCATTTGGAACCCATCGAGCCTTTGAAGATACTCAGAAACAAGGACCAGATCCGCCACTAAGCCTAGTCCCTCGAGTTATCATGTGAATAGCCCCTCAAGACAAATTTATTATTTTTGTTCTATTATTGTTTTTATCGACATATCCATCCAGATAATCTAATACAATCGAAAGTTCAAATAAATCAAATATACATAATACATTCAGGAAGTGTCCATTTTTATTGAGTCCGTTATTAAGTTCTATTTTTAGTGTTCTTGAAATAAAAAGTAGATATACATTTAGCTTAATCCAATTAGTCCTGAATCAAATGACGTCATAATGATGTATACATGTTGGAAGACACGTTTTTTAACCTGACACTTTTTTTTTCAATTTTGACTGCAACTTGGTTATGAGAAATACTGGAGTAAAGAAATCAGCTTGTAATTTTGCTTTTCATAAAACCATAGTTAGTATATCTAATGGTTAGGAAACATATTGATTTATGCTATTGTCAATGATGTGCACGGTTAAATAATGACCCAATGTATTGAAATCTTTTGATAAAAACGATTACTCGAAACAATACTATTTCTATTAACCAATTGGAAAAACACGTCATAATAAATGTAATCCTTATATTAATAAAAACAGTCGTAAATTTCAAGTCTATATCTATATCTTCCTTTTTGATAAAATTGACGTCATCCAGTCCAAACTTTCTTGTTTTCAATTTCCTGATACATCCTGTGGCTACCATTTTGACGGTTCCAAAACACTGAATTACGAGGATTGAGTCACTGTATGAAAAGGTGTGCAAGGTTTCTTGAAGAACAATATGATTTCTACGAATCTAATAAGTGAAAAACAATAGAATTTCTGGTGAGTGATTATTCCCTCGATTATGATAGCATTGCAATCATTGTTATCAGTTTCTCTATTAAACGGTATTTAAAAACAGCGTTTGGGTTTCACATTTTGTTTTGAAAAGTAAGTAAGTATATACTTGAATTTAGGTGCATTGAAGAAAAAGATTAAAGATTCACCATGTAAGGTTACTAATTGATCAAAAATAGCTATTAAAGAATGTGTGTACACATTTGTTACGAGAAACAATATATAGTTTCGCCCAATTAAAAATTTTGGATGCTTTTAAATTTCGGATATTAAAGATTTCGAAGAATTAAAATTTTGGGCAAGCCTTTTGGTAATTAATGTACTTACCCTAAATGATATACGGTATGATCGTCCCTTCTGGGTAGGTTTTCTTAACTCAGAAAACCCTTTCCATTGGGCCAATCAGAAGTACTTGTGTCATTTTTCTTTGAAAGTGAACTGTCATTCTGGAATTTTTCTCCTTCGGGGTCGGTGACTTTTAATTATTATTATTTCTTTATTTTTAGTTGGTTTTACAGGTAGTAAAATAAAATATACGAATTCACACAAACTATAAGAAAATTGAAAGTAAAATCTTCATTATATTATCAAATTCAGATAAATAGAAAGAAAAACAATAAGGAAATAAGGAAATACTAAAAGCATAAAATGAGATAAAATAACTGATCTAAAAACAAAACAGCGTAGGTAAAAGCTAAATAAAATATATTAAAATAAGATGAGTTTAAAATAAAATCTCGATAAAATCTACAAAACCTACACCTGTAATATAAGTCTTGCACATTCGACAGGAACAAATAGGTTTCCAAGTGCGTATTTCATTTTTAAATTGTTTAAACGACATTTTTATTGTTTCAGTTGGAATAGAATTCCATATTTTCTTGCCAATATGTCGTAAGGACTCAGTTCCCCAAGTCGCAGTTTTAATGTTTAAAGTTTGGAAAGTGTTTTGCCAGGGATATTTGATATTCTGCTGTACGTTTCCTGCAAGGTTCTCAACCCCGTAACCCCAAATCGATTTTTATCGCAGCACAGCCTTGCTGCAGACCCTGGTACAAAGTCAGGAAGAAAACCAGACCCATAGAATATTTTAGGTGGATAGAGCAACTGAATCTTACATATATCCCAAATATTGCCGGTAGATCTCGTCGCAGATCTGACAGAAAAATATTGGGGCCTGCAATCAACCCCTGCTTTTGGAAAAATGCGATAAAATATAATTTTATACTATACCTTTACTTCGATGCAATATAATTATATAAAGAAATTGACGGTTAGTAAAACAGGGTATACCACGTACATGGCATGCATCATCGGGGAGGTTGGTCGAAAGGTAAAGTTTCTTGTCTGATAACTAAATTGTCTAAGTATTCTTAAATCACTTCTACGAAACGACCCCAAAGATCGATATTTAAGTTACGAGAAGTGGGGTATTCTATAAGCATTTCCCCTCAAGTATAATATTAATAACGAATGAAATTCAAGGAGCAATTGTTAGAGGAATAATGTTTTACCTCCCTTATGTAGTCTAAACTATTGAATAAACGACCATGGACATTCATTCTTGCCCCAAAGAAATATACACCACGGACACGCTTATTTAATCCAACAAAATTCAACAAAATCAAAAAAATATTCAACAAGACTTTAATGGTGGACGCTTTTTAGTTCTGGTCGTCTATATGATAGTCGACAATAGTCTAATACATTTACCACTCTTACCCATCTCTTATAATCAATGGCGTAGCTA
>JAUKPT010003344.1:0-12145 GCA_032273505.1 Nanomia bijuga | reverse complement strand
ACAACCGAGTCAGAAGTTGTCGAATCAAGTTATATCCAACTTGTTAGAACAATTGAAAGTAAAGAAGTGTATGATGAGATCAAGAAAGATACAGAATGTGATGAATTGTTTGATGAAACAAGTACTGATAGATTCACATATGATGGATTACCAATCGTCAAAGAGGCCGATATTATAACAACCGAGTCAGAAGTTGTCGAATCAAGTTATATCCAACTTGTTAGAACAATTGAAAGTAAAGAAGTGTATGATGAAATCAAGAAAGATACAGAATGTGATGAATTGTTTTATGAAACAAGTACTGATAGATTCACATATGATGGATTACCAGCGATTAAAGAAATAGATATCGTTGCTGGAAAATCTGACATTGTTGAGCCTAGCTACATCAAAGTTATCGAAAGTCGTGTTGTTAAGGCAACACATACTCAGCTTGTTAAGACAATCGAAAGCCAAGTGCTTGATAAAGAGATAAATCACAAAGATGAAGGCACTGAGTCATTTGACGAAATATTTATGGAGAGATTTGCGTACGATGGATTACCAGTCATTAAGGAGTTAGATATTATTGTGTCAGATGTAGAACTTGTCGAGTCAAGCCATATTCAGCCAGTCAAGTCCATTGTAATCCAAGTTATCGTGGAAGATGCCAATAACATTGATGAAGACATTGAGTCATTTGAAGAAACTATCATCGAAAGGTTTGCATACGATGGAGTACCTATTATCAAAGAAGCTGATGTTATTGCTGATGAAGCAGAAACCGTAGAGACGAGTTATGTCAAAGTTGTTAAGACTATCCACACTACTGTGTCCAGCGTGTTCGAGACTCGTAGTGAGTTAGATGTTGATATAGTAGATGGTGGTACTCAACTTATTCCAGATGATGTCCAACATGGTACCATTCAGGAAACTGCCCATGTAACTAGAATTACGAAAGAAGAAATTGATGAAATTGAACCAGAGTCATTTGTAAACGCTGGAAAACCAGTTGTCGATGAAGAAGCTATTATCGTTTCTGAAGCATGCGATGTCGAATCAAGTATTATTGAATTATCAACAGTTTCTAGCTGTTTCCAAGTTGTCGATCCTACTGAAATTACCAAAGCACAAACATTTGAATATGTAGTTGCAGAGATTGATACTGTCCTGGATAAAGATTCAGTTAATATTCAATCGATTGAAAAGGACTCTCTGACTGTGAAAGATCAAGTGTTTGTCAGTACAGCAGAAAAAGAAATTGACACCATTTACAATGTGGAGGAAATCACTTTTAATAAAGATGAACTCGATTTAGGTAATGTCACAACAGAAATGACAATCAACATTGAAGAAAGTAAACTCTCTACTTCACATATTGTGATTGAGGAACCGACTCTAGAGAAAGAAGAAGAAACAACCGAAGTGATAATAACGACTTATATCCTTGAAGAAATTGATGAAACAGTGTCAATTTCATCTGAAGATGATGAAAGTGATGCAGGAGATGTCGAAATCAGTGAAATTGAAGTATGCACTGTTAGTCATATAGTAGAAGAAATCGACACGCAGGAAATTGTCGTAGGTAATAGTTACTTGAGTGAAGTGAGTATTATTCCTCTACAGGCAACAGGAAGCTTATACAGAACTGAAAAATATATTGAAATAAAAACTGATGAAGAAGAAAAGGAAGATGAAGATAATGAAGTCGAGCTATGTATAAGAAAAAGTTGTGAAGTCACTACACATGCTGATATCAATGCAATGACAACAATATCGCAAGAAGAAAACCCAGAAACGTTTGTTGTTCATTTCGAAGGAAGAGGTGTCCATCATGACATTAAACTAACTGAACAGAAAGATGTTGCTGTTGAATCAGTCAAAGCCCATCTCACCACTCACAACAATGCTGACAATGTATTAGTTATTGATGTTGATGTAATCGCTGGAAAAGAAGCAAGTAAAGAAATCAAAGAAAAGAAGGTGAACTTGATCGATATTCAACATATCATCGAACAAGACAAAAGTGAACGAGATGAGAGAGTACTTAATGAACTTTACATTAATCAACGCTGTTTTCATCACAAAGACTACAAGAATGTTGTTTTTGATACAAACGTATCACTTGAAGATCCAATCATGGCATCTAGTGTTCGAGAAGTGCTTCACTGTCCAATTTGTGGAGTGGAAGATCAACCATCTGCGCGTTCAGAGTATACTGTCGAAACATCTCAAGAAACGATCAAGCAAGAACATGTAACTTCAAACAATATGGTCATATGGTTCAACGATAAAGACCGACAGAATGAAATGGAAAGTACTAGAAAAAGTGAAATTGTCGATTCAAAGCCTGAAGACGAGGAAACAGAAGGGAAATCTGCAAAGAACAATATGGTTATTTGGTTTGACCGTGATGATAAAGATGGTAGACAAAGTAGTGAAACTCAAGATGAGCTTGAAAGTGATTCAAAAGATTCATCTGGCGATCCAGAAAAGAAAATAACCATCTATGTCAAGGGGAAGGATAAAACAAGGCGAAATGTTGCTTATATGGAAGTACAAGAAGAAACTGACGAAGAAATCACTACAACAGAATCAAGTAAAAATGTTGTTGTCTGGCTCAAGGGCGATAAGAAGCAAGAAGGAATAGATTATATGGTTGGACCAGTTGAAGCTGGACTAAGCTATGTACAAGAAGAATCCATTGAAGCTGCAGATGATTTTCCGGTTGAGTCATTCGATAAAACTGATTTATTCAGTGAAGAGGTCTCAACACATGTTATAAAAACTAGCACGCCAACTAAAAATGTAGTGATTTTGGTCAAAGACGGTGAAAAGCAGGTGAATTATTTGTTAGGACCAGTAGAAAAATTGGAAGATGATATCGTCCCCTTGGAAGAAACTGATGTTGAAGCTGAACTGGATGAAAAAAGGTTTATTGAAGAATTGACGATAGATGTTAATGAACAATGCGTGTGCAATCTTATTCGTAAAGGTGATCTTATGGAGATAAGAGAAACCGAATTCAACTTGTTAATTGAAGGAGATAAGGTAATCAAATCTTACTCAAGATGTAAATTGCATCCTAATCAGCCAATAAAAAGTGATGATGATCATAGTCCAATAAAGTACTCTATTCAGTATCGAAACGATAAACGAGACGAACAACAGACAACTGAAGCAACGCGCGAAATCAACAAAGAAAAGAGAGTTGGCATTATAGTGAATAAAAAGAGTAAAGAAATCAAAGATGTTGATGACGATACACAGAAAAATATTGTGATCAAATACAACAAATCAGCGAATGAAAAGGACGGTGAGTGTACAAAAGCTGTATTAACAAGGGAGTTTCTCACCGAAGGAATTAATCAAACACGAACAACCGAAGGAGATCTTGTTTCAGTCACCGGCGGGAAAGAAAATGAAAAAGTCGTCTCGTGCATTGTAAGAGGTCTACATCATGGTAATCAAAATGTCAGCTTTAACCATGACAACAGTAATCAAACAGAGCGAAATGTTTGCAATGTAACGTCCCATATCAACACAACGACAAAGACCAGTGTTACTCAAGATAGATGTGCTTTAACAAGTAAAGACCGTGCGATTGCAGCATCATATACAATTCATCATATTGATGAGCATAACGAGTCGTCATTTACACCTGAAGATGAACAACTTGTAACAGTTGATGTCAAAAGGGATACTGCTGACAATTCTGACATCACAACGACAGATAAAGATCACAGATTTTACGTCAAACGGGAAACAGTTGAAGTCAGCAAGATCTATACAATTGAACATATCATTGAGGAGGATGAAGAACGAAGGACGGAACTTAAGGTTAACGTAGCAAAAGGTGAAGAACAGGTGCAAAATGGATCAGTTATCATGCGCGAGGAAGACGGTTGGATTTTGACTGGTGAAGTCGAAGATGAAGTCGTGCCGTTGTCTACAACAGAAGTTAAAGCGGAAAACGGGTCTGTCATAATGAGAGTCCAATCAGCAGAAAGTATTCTCACTGATGATGGTGGCGATGACGAAATTGTTCAATTATATACGACAGAATTTATTGAAAATGACGTCACAACTGACGAAGAATCGTCATTCGCGGAATTATCCGAAGAAGAGGTTGTCGCTGAGTCAGCAATTATTAGTACAACGGGAACACTTCGAATAGTCACAACGGAATTTGTGACACAGATAAGTCGTGAGATAATTCTTGAAGAGGATCTTGATTATGAAGAAGAAGAAGAAAAAAATGACGAAGAAGAAGAAGATGACGAAGAAGAAGAAGATGATGAGGATGAAGTTTATCATGATGCTTTAGAGAACCAAGAGACTGTTTCATCAACACTTACAGTTCTTGTTGCTGACCAGAAAGAGCATCCAGAATTAGAAGAGAAAGAAGTCGTGTTTGGTGTGAAAGGCACTAGTGAAGCACACCTCCATATCACTAGTAGTTTTACTGCTAACAAAACCATTAGCAACGGGTCTGCCATTATGCGTGTACAATCTGAAGAAAATATTCAAACAGAGAGCGAAGGTGAAGATGAAATTGTACAGTTGTATACTGTTGAATATTTTACTGAAGAAACGTTAGTTGAAGAGGAGCTCTGTACCGCAGACGAAGAAGAAATAGAAGAGTTGGATGAAGAAGAACTTCGATCTGATGCAATCATCGGGCCTTCGAATGAGAATGAAGAAGAAAAGGCTTTTACTTTTAGTACTGTTAGGTATGTCGACGGCATCTTCAAAGAAACTGAAGACCCAAATACAATAAGACTTGGAGTAGAACATGACGTTGAATCTGATACAACATCTTCAGAACAAGATTTAGATGAAATCAGTCATTCAACTTCTGAAACCCAGAAACGAGTGTCAATTTATATCAACAAAAAGACTCTCCTTAAAGAAGGAGAGGCAAGTACCAGTGAGCCCATTAAGCAACCGACTCACACCACATCTGATAAGGAAAATGGACTTTCTATAAACATCAAGAAACCTTTAGATGATAGCATTAAGAGTGTTGAAACACTTATAGATGAATCTTTAGAAACAGAGCTTAGGGCTTCTTGTGACAAAGAAAAACGCGTTTCTATATACATTAATTACAACAAGGAACATGATCACCAGGAACAACACCAAATAGGTGTGATTACTGGTGAAACAAATATTAATAATACAATTATTGAAACAATTAGTAGTAATGATAATTTAGGTAATAATGGTACAACATTAGTAGAATTAGATGATTTAAAAAATATTATAACTAAAATAGATAAAGACGATAAAGATAAAAATTACGAAATTAGAATAAAATATGATAAATTAGAAGCGACTCAAGAATCATCAAAGAGTCGAGAATTTGAATTAACTCACACGAAAGTTGAGAGTACTACGATCAAACCTCAACCGCGACACGTGACCGTTGAGTTAAATCGAGAACCGATTGCAGGCGAAGTCGAGTCACTAAAGAAATTATACATAACCAGTTCACAAGACAGGAACTTAACAAAGAATCATACGCGTAACAGTGACGTCACGGTGACGGTAAAACCGGACGTCCAAATGTCACAAGTAGTATTCGAAGGAACGAGTAAAAAAGAAATCACGAGAAATCTCTCGTTTAGAAGAAAAAGCGACGAGAATTTATTAGAAAGTACGGCGACAGAAACAACGACAACTGAGGAAGAACAACGCCGTATATCAACAGTCAGTCAAACATCTGACACTTCTGTCGGTAGTTATACCGTTGTATATACCGACGACAAAGCTAAAAATTCCGACATTCGACATAATGTCGTAAAAATGAAGTTTGGAGAAACGAGTGAATCCGTATTAGTCGAATCTCCTGAAAAACGACGTAAAAAACGTTTTTCGATTGATTCATTTAGAAGTACAAATGAAGATGAAGATGATGATGAAAATATCGTCAAAGAAGAAGACCAAGATGATAAAGAAGAACAAAAAACAGTTTTTCAACGCTTCAAATCAATGTTTGGAGGAAAAAAGAAATAAAAGAACAATAATGAAGAATGTTTTTATACAACTCTTATATGTATATGAGGATAATTAAGCACTTTTTTGTCCAAATTTACAAAAAGAGAGTTTTTTAAAGATTGTTCACAAAATATATGAAGCAATTTCTGTTCCCTCTTTTTACGAAAAGGGGATACCAGAATATGTTGATGATATATATGCATAGTTAATTCGAAACTAAACTTTTGACACGTATACTTACTCAGAACGTATGTGTTCAAGTTAGAATGTTTTAGGATTGAATGATTTATAAATATTATCATATTTTTGTATGTATACATGTTATGTATCTCTATATATGAAATGATATATTTATGTTTGTTTTGTAATGTTGAATAATTTGCACAACTCGGATACCATATTGCTAAAAATAAAAGTATCTCAATAAGTTGTATTAATAGCTTCAATTGTTGATTGTCAAAATTTAACGAATAAATTTGACAAGAACAATTTGATAGCAAAATGGTCATTAACCGTTGCCACCAGTGAAAGTATACGTGTAAACTTTGCTGTCCGTAGCAGCTTGTCTTATGGTGTCCGGCAGCACTTGTTCAGCACTTGTTGGAAGTTATGGTTTTATATGTGTAATATGTATACACATGTTTGTTGGTTGCACCTTTATTGATGCACTTCAAGCATATAGGACTACACTTATGTGATGCAATCGTTTAAGAAATGACTGGCGTCGAAAAACCCGCATGTGAAATTGTGTGTGGTACCTGAAATTGTGATTCATTGACATGAAAGAAAATATAAGAAATTAATTTCTTTCTCTGTGTCATAACTCATGAGTTAAAGTAAAGGATAGTTACTTCAATAACTCAATCTTCAAATTCGAATAATATATCTCTTTTTAACACAAAACTTCGTATCACTGGGGATTGCATTAACATCTACGAAATTGATAGAGTTAATGTATGACCATTGTGAAGCTCTAATAAGCTTAAACAAGTATCAACCTTAATGACTTGTTTCACTATGTTCGAAGCTCATTGGACATCTCAAAACATATTGTCGCATAAAAAAAGTCAAATAGAAGATTGAATGCTCACACGAATACATTTTCTTTAATGTGCATATATTCAGAGTTAGTCACCTTAAACAAGAGGGTCTTTTTCTGTTATATGTACATTGTTCCGTAAAAAACATCTGTGTCGCCCATAGATGTCATAATGGTGTCATTAGCTTCGAGTTAGTCATCTTTAGGTCTTTTAAGGGATACAAAAATGTTACTATGTCACCCATAGTAACATGATAAGATAAAATATTATTTGGTACCACACAGAGGGTTTTTAAAAAGGAGTTAATTCTATCGTGTTGTATTTATTAAACTTGGTTAATTTATTTGTAGGTATTATAAAAATGTTGTATCTGTATGTTAGGTTTTATAGTTAGGTGTTATAATTCAATTATTATTATTTAGGTAATTGCTAGGAATAAAATGTTTGTTTAAGATTTTTGTTATCTTTTCTGCATAATATAGTAGAATTATATAGTTATCTATCCAATTTTCCACATGTTCCTTACATTGTTCCTGATGGATTGTTGATTGATGGACACAATTTAAATTGCCCCAAAACAAAAATTCAGTAGTCACATTAATTACTCTGTTCTGATTCTTGACTATATAAGGGATCAGAGGAACTTGTTGGTCTACAGGTTGTTAGTCAATATTTGTGGTCTGTAATCTTCCTGGACATTTCTTAATATAATACGACTCTAGTGGACAACTTGGTAAAATATTACGGGATACAACACGCCCATATACTATGAGTGATATATGGTCCAAACATACATTTATATATTCCTGAGTGATATTTGATCCAAACATACATTTATTATTATTTATTTTTCTGAGTGATATTTGGTCTACACATACATTTGTATATTTCGTTGAGTGATATTTTTTTTTAAAAGAATTGGAAAAGTTTTTATTTATAGATAGAATAATGAATTGCCTTGGGATATGCGCTGGGTCTACGAACCAATGGTAAATATTTTGGCCAGAAGCGCGGAATTCAACAAAATCATAAAAACAGGGAAATTATTGATTTATATTGTTTCGGACTCTAAAAAAGAGAAGGAAATGGAAATTAGTACGGGACTAAAATTAGAGATTTTAGCCAAAATATTTACCCTTGTGATAAAAAAAATAAGAATTCGTTACGTACTTCTTTCCGTTTCCATTAAATCCAAGTCTTCCCGATCCTCCGGTTCAGCATCTTCATCATAATCTTCATCATCATATTTTTCCTTTACTGCAACCTCACCATCTTTTTTGGCAACTTTCGATGCTTTTATTGTTTTCGCATCTGTAGTAAAACCTTGAAAAAAATAAATTCAATATATTAAAAATATATATCTCCATTACTCAAAAGAGCTTTCCAAAATGTTCTCCTTGGCAACTTTTGATAGTTATGGGGTGGCGGGCTTTGTTAGGCGCCCATACGCTCCCCCTTTTAAATCCTTATTTTTAGTGAAATACCCGCCCTCGGTTTTGAGCAACCTGACCCCCTTTTCTTAGTTGCAAGTTTGATTTCTAATTTTTAGCGAAACACCCGTCATCGGTTTTGAGCAACCTGACCCCCTTTCCTAGTTGCAAGTTTGATTTCTAATTTTTAGCGAAACACCCGCCCTCGGTTTTGAGCAACCTGACCCCCTTTCCTAGTTGCAAGTTTGATTTCTAATTTTTAGTGAAACACCCGCCCTCTACGTATTTTGACGTTAGGGAACGTTCAATTATTACGTAACCCACAAAAAAGCAGATTTTGAGGAACCTACCTACCATATGTAACCAGACGTAACCAAATACCTTTATGTTACGTAGCATTTTAACAAATTGGTGGTACATCTGTAAAAAAAAGTAGCCATTCAATCAATGACCCACTTTCCTCCCAACCAGCAGGTTTAATTTCTAGATTCTTCATAACTGTGCCTAATTTTTACGATATGGGTTATGCAATTGTTGGAGTGAAAGACCTAACTACCATACGTAACCGATCGTAACCAAAACCCGGACACCTAACTACCAAATCAAAGTTACATAACGGTATGAAAATATATTTTCTAGCCTAATGTAGGCTTTTTTAATGAAAAAGAAAGAAGACAGGTATAGACATCAATTCTATTGCTGTATCCTCGGGAAGGGTGGAGGCTTTTGGAGATGGGGGTAACTAATATGATAGGTTGACAAGGTTTTTTCGAGGAAATCTTTTATCATACACACAATTAAACGGAACATAAATGAATCAAAAGAACTGCTCGATAAGCACGTAAGGGAACGTTAAATTGTTACGTAACCCCCAAAAAGCCGATTTTGAGCAGCCTACCTACCATATGTATTCACAAATCAGTATTAAGAACACATTCAATTGCTGCCCCCTTCCCAGTAGAAAGTTAAACTCCTAAACTCTTCATAACTGTGCCTGATTTTAACCATATGGGTTACGCAATAGTTAAAAAACCTTCTTACCATACGTAACCGATCGTAACCGAAACACGGACCTGATGAAGTTTACGTCGAGTCTTGATGACACAATTTTCAACCGATAAAACAGCAAATCCATAATAAGTCCCATTTGATGCTCTACATTTAAACCTTTGTTTTTTTTCAACTTATGTGCAATCATCTGGCCTGAGAGTGTAGCGCGATCGTGCAACGTTCGCGCAAAATTTTTCAGCACGATCATGAAACCGATCATGCAAGGCACAGAATTTAAAACTTTGGATCGCTTAAAAAGTTGCTTACTGACAAAAAATACTCGAGTTAATAAAAATCTCGCCTTTCTTCCACTACTAACAGACACATAGTACACACGTAAATATATATTATTTCCCAGTTCATACGATGGAAAAACAACTGATTTGAAAAATTTTGAACACAAACTCGATTGCGCAAGCTCTCTGTGTGATCGTGTTATCGATCACGCACACATTTCTTACTGACAGGCCAAACTCATCCTTGGATATTACACTTACTCCTCCTCGATCGCACTCTTCTACTTTACACACCCTTTCTACCAATGTTTTAATGTTTCAAGTATACCATCTTCTACGAGGAGTTTATTCACAATAGATGGAGACAGAAAAAAATCTCTTGAAAAAGAACGCATATCACTCACATATCCGCTTTTTATCACCATAATAAGCGACCCCTCTCTTAAGACCACCCGCTCTTACTAAGACCCACTCCGACTTATTAATAAAGGATAATTTTATCGCATCAGCTACATTTTTAAAATTATTATTTTCGTTAACTTTGCATATATCGTTAGGAAAATATCAAAATCTAAGATTACAAACGTTGTAACCATTGCGCAAGAATTCGTTAAAATTGAGTTGGCTGCTAGTTGGAAACAAAAGGTCCAAAATGAGCAACCACCCTCCTCACTTATTACAACCTCCCCGAAACACACATATCTACTAACATTTTGATATTACCAAGTATACACCCCTACGCCGGGGATATGCTCTATCTATGAAGATATACGACAGGGAACCTCGGTTATTATTTAACAGAACAAAAGAAGAAACAGTAGTTTTTAGAAAGAATGTTTTTTATAAAAATTTGGTCCTCCAGGCTCAATATCGGATTCATCAATCAATTTGCAAGTGTCGTATCCGTCGGGGGTCGGGCTCGTTTCTTGTGCGCTTGATGATGCACCTCGAATTTCCTGTTTTCCTAGTACAATTCGTTCGTGTCGAATTTCCTGTTTTTCTATTCGTTTTTCCTGTTTTTCAATTCGTTCGTGTCGGGACACAACCCATTCATCGCCAGGCTCGTGTGGCTCAAAAAATGTTATGCCTGATTTTACGGGTTTTTTCTTTTTTTGAAGATGCTGGATAACAGCCTTTTTTTTCTCTAACTCTTTATTTTTTTCCAACATCTGCACATCAATCTCCTTTTGCAGGCACTCGGTTATTGCAACCGGTTTCGTGACCTGCTTCGAGGAGATGATGGCACTCAAGTATGCAACGTCATCTAATAACAGTTTATTTTCTTGCGATTTCGTTGCAAGGTTGGCTGACACTTTGGTTGCTTTTGTGGAAGAGATTTTTAAGAGCTCTTCGAGCTCATTATTCTGTTTTTGCAATAACATGTTTTTAGACTCGAGTTTCATGATTGTGTCGAGGTCAGCATTTTCTTGCGCTGTGTGATTAGCTTTTAAGCGGCGTACCACATCAGCGCAATCTTTCTCTACTTTTATTAGAGCTATATCCCGTTGCAAGTCACGGGCCTTCATCATCAGGACTTCGAGCTCCAGCTCTTGAATTCTCTTTCGCGATTCTGAATCTTCCTTATCAGGTGTCGGAGTTGGCATCGACGTCGGGGGTTCGTCTTCTCGAAGTTGTCCTTCTTCCAAAACATGAGTGAGGAGATGTTGTTGAGAAGGTTGTGGCAGTTCAACTTGTGGCTTTTCACTACTCGATGGTGGTGCAGGGGTCAGGGGTAGAGAAAGACCTCTTTCGAAAAAGTTTCGAACGACTCGTCTCATTATTGCAGCTGATGATTTCCAGACGTGAATATTTAACAGGTTTCCAAGATCGAACTGGTGCGACTTTAAGCAATGACTTAGTTTTACATGAAATAACGTCACACTTGAGTTACTAGTTTGACGTCATTAGTGTATTCATATACTTTTTCATTTTTAAACGAAAAAAATGCCCTTACAAGTTAGGCAAGTTGACTAATCCTTGGCCTATTCTACAGAGTAACTCAATTGGATGGAAATTAATCGTTTTATTTCTTGATATTGTGCAGTTGTAGCGTATGATAATTGAATTGTACAGACAGCGTGTGAGTCCTTTGGAATATCAAAGTCACAAAAGCTGTCACATTTTGTTTTTTTCCAGGGTAGCTAATTCTGCGATTCCGCATAAAGTAGCGTATTCCAAAAAATGCCCATTCGGCAGTTTTGCTTGATTTTAAAAGCGTGTTCCGCCATTCGCTTAACCTTCGTTTCTTCAGGGTATCTCTAATTTCGTCGAAAAACTGAAAACATGGAATAACATAATAAAAAAAATAACGACCGTCAAAATAACGATCAATTGGGTAGTATGAATAATATCCGGATTTGGATACTATTCTTGTAAATCCTATGGATTTGTATCCACATCTACTATTTCA
>JAUKPT010003343.1:0-12147 GCA_032273505.1 Nanomia bijuga | reverse complement strand
TGGGGCATTTTGGGGGTCCGTCATTATGGATTTGGGGGTGTTTCAGTGGTCAAATCGATGGGGCTTTTTTTTGGTAATTCCCACCATGTTTCTTTACCTCTGTGCCAAGTTGCAATTTTATACTTTTCTTTCCGGATTCAGGCTGATTTTGACCTAATTCTCTCTCCCTAATATATATTCCTGGAAACCCATGATTTCCATGGAAAATATGCTCAGATATTTATGTTTCTCATATTTCATGCATTTCATTTGGATGACATTCTGATTAGAGATCCCAGAATTTTCTGGAAGTTTTTGCTCTTCTGCTATCCTTACTGAATTAATGAATATATTGATAGACACAAAAGATCCTTGCAAAAATTCTGAAAATTCTTGCCATTTTTAGTCTGTTTTCAGCAATCTTTATTCAAAAATTTTAGTTATAAATTGTGTAGATAAAACAACGTTTAAGTTAAAACTACATAATCAGATTTTTTTAAACAGTAATTCATTTCGACAAGGAGAAAAGCAAAAATTACAATAAATAAATTAATTAGCTTGAGAAAACAACATTTGACAAATAATTGTATTCATTTTTAAGTAGATTACAGACGTATTTGCAATGTTGGTATTCAACCCTACTGGCTGCGAAGCCGATCAAATCAGAGTATTTGAGCAAAGTAAAAGTATTAAGTCCGGTGCTGATCAAAAGTGAGCACTTATTGCCATTATGAGACACCAACCACTCAATTATCTGATAATAAATCAAAAGTACTTCCTCACAAAAGATCATGAGTTAACAATCAATCAATTAAGTATACAACAGCTGACGTGCATACCAGTTTACTTATCAATAAAACACTGAAAGAATAACTGGTAAACTGCGTATAATAAAAACATTCAAGGTCACATTCCATTTCCTTAAGAGAGAAGAGTAAAATATGATTTTTTCAGGACCAATGTAGAGGAATTAAGACTTAAAGAAACTTATGAAACACTGGCACGAGTCAAAAGCAAGCAAAATAAAGTGAAATATGGCTCTTTATTAGAAATTGAGTACTATTGAAGAAACGAAGAACACACGATTTGAAATTTTTAGTTATAAATCTATCATGGTTATTTTGATCGTTCGTAATTTGATGAGCAAATTTTCAATGAAAAATTGGAAATTTTTGCCTATTTTTTAGTTAATTTAGTTGGAAAAGTTTAATTTTTGTTTCTCACTGAAATACCAAGAATTAATGTTACCTGTTAAACATATGTGACGTCTGCAAAGACATAGAGAAGGTCAATTTTATATCATATCATAGGTCATTTTGACATTTAACAATTCGAGTTCATGTTTTAAGGGTAATGTTTCTGATTCTTCTGCAACCCTGTTTTGAAGAGATAGCTGAGTGTATAGTAAGTCTAAATAAAGTTATCACTTATCTAAAACAGACACCAAATAGTAGACAAATAGATGACTTACTTATTATCGTGTTGATGCGTGTAGAAATAAAGACAAATTTTCTTTTTAGGGTTTGTATCCATATTAATTGCATCGAAGATTTTTATTTGTTTTTGTAGAAATGACAATATTTGAGTCTTCTTTACATTCAAATTGTGACATTTTTAATTGAAATAATCATTGGATTTTTAGTGATGAAACCTTCTACCAATGAGACTATTTAACCACGGTATAAGTACTCACTTCACCTTTATCAAAATCACATGTGATTAGACTATTATCATTAATAACGTACAAAAACAAACTAGAAATAACAACTTCGATTTGAAAAAATGATGAATATGTACTTCTAATTGTCAGAGTGATTATCTTGGCTCTATTCATAACTGGTTGCCAATATATCTGTTTAAAATCATAAATAAAAACATATATTTTACTATAAAGATTAATTATTATTTTAATTTAAATCTGTTCGACTCTATTGAGCATGTCTTTTGCTAATGACCACCCAATTGTCAGATTAGGTGTCGAAGAAATGTTTCAAGTCATTCAGTAGTGCTTATCATCGTGTTACATGATATTTCATATCCTTGAAAAAAAAGTTAAATTTGAAACTTGACAGTTATTATATAAGAATATTTGAAAACACATTCAAACCTTACAATATCTATGTATATTATATTGATAAATAATAAGAAAATATTTTTTGACTTAAAAATGTTCTCATAAGAGAAAAATATGTAAAAATTTAATATATAAAAAGTATGATTAACATATTTTGTGGCTTCTCATCTGTTTCAAGACGACATGATTGTTTCACAACACTTGGTTGGGTAACATGTAAAAATGTAATACTGTTATCTTAGTGGAGCAATCAAACGCAATCATTTAAATATGTGGGATTGCAATACATTGTCTGAAATATCTAAGGAACGGGGAAATTATCTGGTAAGTTGCTGAGATATCCAGATTGATGTCCTTCTAAAGCAGTTTCTGATGACATCTTCTTTATTGTAATGTTTATATGCTTGTATATCCGAATTGACGATTCATTCATCACAACTTTTCTTTTTTCTTTTATTTCGTTTTAACTGTGAACTTTGAATTTAGTTTATAGGAGAGCTATTGTTACGAGGAAGTAGGAGATATGTTGTACAAAAAGAATAGTCGATTCTCACATTTTTCATATTTGTTCAAAAGGAAGTCTCTTTTTAATGCTTACATGATTATAATTAGTCTTTAATTGCATCATTATCTAAGCTTTCAAAAGCACCTTGCAGGATTTTTCGACTTTTTGCATGCATTATCTCGATAATTTAGTTAAATTTTGAGTTCAAAGTAAGTTTTTCCGATTCACAATTTCCTTGACTAACTGTCAATGGTCTCTCGATGGTCACTCATGCTGAATTATTTTGATTTAAACATTAAGAAAAAACATCACAGATGTTAGTTATTATTTTTTTATTTTGAAAAGATAGGGAAATGTTGATGTTGACCATAAAATAGTAACAAAGATATCTTCTACGAGGGAACTTTTTTCAATTTTGAAAGAAGGGTATTTTTGTATTTACATATATGAAAAGCATGAGTGAAATTTCGAAATGAAAACACTGTGGGACATAGATACTTTGGCAGAGTCAAGTGAAACCAAAAAAGAATTTTTGGTAAGTTTTTTGGTAAGACCATGAACTTTTCTTCGTTTCTATTTATTTATATCAATGTTTTACATATTTGAGGATGGACCTAACTGATATCTTTCTTTCATGGACAATGATTTGTTTTTTGTTTAAAGTTTAAACTAGTGAGCTATTCATTCTTTATTCCACGAACGCTCTCAAGTATGTCTGATGTATCAGCAGGAGTACGATAACAAACTTTATTTGTGGATATAAAGTTAAAAATAAAAGTTTTTTTTGCTATGATTTTGACACGTAAGTGTTATTCTTTGAAGACCATTGATTTCAGCTTAGACTTAATGACTTTTCATGAGCTGAGAGGTTGTAATAGTGAATAAGAGTATTTGTTAGCTGTCAATCATCTTGAAGCTTTTGTCAGCATATAAAAGAACTTTAAAGCTTCATAGTTGAAAGAAGATTTCCAAACACATGAATTATCAAAGGCTTAATTTGACTTGCATAAAGATGTATTCCTTTGCTATTGGTGTAGGAAGTAAGGAGGGGCAAGGATTTACCCTTGAGGTTTATGTATCAGATTTAGGTGTACAAAAATAATCTTTTTACTTTTGTTATTTCATCTAGTCAAATAAGAAATATAAGTTGAAGTCGAGAAAGGTTGTAGATGAGTTTAATAGTTTTTTTGAATAAAATTTAATTTTTGAAACACATAAGGACACCCTAAAATTAATCTCCTGTTAGCAGGTCTCCACTTCTTTTTTGAATTTCTTTTTCTGTTTTATGGATTTATTCACTATTCACTTTACAACATCGAGGACCATCTTGCATTTTATTAATATACCTGAAACATTGACCTAATAGAATGTTTAATGGCCCTCATAAAATATTAATTTTTGGCATTGGTAACTTCTTTACCTAGTGATTGCTTCCAGAGAATATACTGTAAAAAAGATAAGTGATTTTAAAATTTTAAAATCTTATATTTTAAGCTTCTTGCATTAGTACATACTTTGTATTGCACCTATATAAGATTTTTGGTTAATTTTAACAATGCTGACTTTAACTTCTATCAAGTTAACTTGATTGACGCATTAATGAGAAGTAAAGGTATCTGCATTCTAATCAATGTGCACTATGTGTGGAAAATTAGGTTGTCAGATGATTCCTGACAAAACACTAGCTTGAATTATAATAGTATTCACGAGTGTATAGCTTCCCTTGCTATTCATTATTACTTAGAATATTGGTTGTTATTCAAAAGCTATGCCCAGATGATCACAAGACTAACTTTTAGCTTTTAATAGAAATATTTTGTAAAGCATTACCGAGAATGTTTGGATAAATATTGATCCGTTTAAACAACCTTCCACCTTTATAAATTCATTATATACTGCACCTTATTTGTTTGTATCAAATCGTCAGTCATTTATCACCATATATAGCTCTTTAGGCAAATCAATTGTACGAATATTAATGCTTTTAAGGCGTTTAAATGTTTGTTTTTTTCAGTTATAAAATGTTTTACATAAATATTTGCTGTCATATCTTTAATGCATTAGAGAATTCAAACATTTGAAATTAATTTGATGTAATTAATATATTGGTACTAGATTAAAGTAATTATCACTATTAATCTAATTAATTTGTTTTAAGTCATCTCATACTTGATTACATATGTTGTGTCTAGACTGAGTGATGTAATAAGAAAGTATGTTTCCTCGATAGGATTACTGACAACAATTGTTGTGAAATTCATCTTGCTGGGAGATTGGTTGATATACAAGCAATTTCCTTGTTTAGTTTGGCACTGAATGACTGAATGACTTTGCATCGAACTTTGATTTATTGACTTATTCATTTAACAAAAGGTCACTACTATTATACATTACTAACCAGTGAAGTAGCCGTGAAGTAGCTGGTTAGTGCAGCCAGTTAGTGCAGAAAATCCTGTGTTTTGATTGTCGTTGGCCTTGGCAATGAAAGCTGTCGCTATGAAGGGTAAAAAAGACAACACATAAAGTAAGCACGATTGAAAAATGTTTTTGAAATATAGAAGTTGTCATTCATTCAATCATCAATCAAGCATTTATCTTTTATTTTAATAAGATTTTAGAAAAGAATGGTTCTCTATAAATAAATCTTTTTTTTTCTGAAAACTTGCCAAAATAACTAATCTGACGTCTTCAAACAATCGAATGTCAATTTCAGATGAATTTTTTGCAAATTTTTTTCAATGATTGTTCTCTTTTTATAATTAATCGAAATGAAAATTAGCTTCAACTGTTTTTAAAGAATGTTAAAACAAACACCGTGCACTTTAATAACATCTCTTGTGCTAAAAGAAAAAACTAATGACTTATTGAAAAAGTTTCTATCAGAGGAGCTTAAAAACAGGCAATAAAATTAGAATCTTACAGAGGTTACTTCATTAAAATAACAGAAACTAATTTGAAAAAGGAAACAGACTGATAATCTTCAGTTTAACTATGTCCTTGACATCTTGACATCTTGTAGGTTTTGGTCTCATTTAGTTTGAAGAATATATAGTACTGTAAGTTAGGAAGTAGAGAGTTTAAGAGTCCAAAAAATTGTTTACAAAAAAATTGATATACTTAAAGGCCTTCATTTGATGATGCTTTATTTACACTTTTTATCTGTTGTTTATTTGTTTTTGATATCAAATTATGATGCCTATTGTGGTTTCTTTTATCAGAGAATGTGAGAATATTGATCTATAAGAAGATTGCAACCTTATTTCCCACATACAATCGGTATTAAATGATTCACAAAAAAATCATTTGATTGATCTAAATTATATGATCACATATGGCTTACCAGTGGATGGGGAGTTAAGATACAGTAGTGTGTTGCTCTATCTTTTTTAGCAGATTTCAGTTAGTATCAGATAGGAAAGTATGGAATGTGAAACATTGCTACTAAATTGCAGGTATTTCAAATGAATTTATGACAGTTAGATAGAATTTCACAAATGTGCCTTAAATTTGCAATATTAGATTACTTAATTTTCACGAATTATTCAACTCATAGAAATTTCCTAAGACCACAAAAATTCCTGATAAGTAATTCATTTTTTATATGAAAATGGATGACCTATCAGGTCTATTCTATTCTACTATTTGTTGATGTGCTGGTTGTCCCAAAAAAAAATTATACAACTTTAAAAGAGTATTTTGGCATTAAAACAAATATAACCGTGTAACAGTGGAATGATCAACTTAAATTTTGATTGATCACTTTTTAAATTTGGTTGAATACTCGCCGAGTTAGAGCACCTTAAAAAACTTCTTTAGATTGGTGAATTGAAACAAAAAATATGGAATGTACCTGCTGAACTGTTCAGAACTGATCCTATATTCAAAAATAGTCGCATATGTCCCCAAGTCACTTGGGAACTGATTGCAAACAAATGTGACAACAATTCTTAGATTGAGGTGTCCTGATAAAATACCTCAAAACAGTGCACAAAAAATGTGGCTACCTGTAATAAAATGTGGGCTGTACAAAAGTGATTGGACTATCATTTCGTTTTGGATCGAGATTCAGGGGACAATTTCCTTCTAAACAGTGTAAAAAAAAGTGTGACTACAAAGGATTCCTCTTTCCATTTCTGTGATTATTTGGTGGCTACGTAATACTTTTGTGAAAATAAAGTGGCTTTCATGATTTCATGGTGTTTGTTTTAGTGCCTTTAAATTTTGAGATAGGGGGTGGCTATGAATTAAAGAATTTGAAATTTGAATGATGAAACTTAAGCTTAAGAGGATAAAGAAAAAACTTTCATGATTCATTTCAGTTATTATGTGAAGAAAGTGTGCCTACTAATCTGGTAATTTTTATTTATGCATAAAACAGTTTTTATGCAATACGTTAAACCTTCTGCCAATAGGAGTTTTCAAAGTTAGTCTTTACAGTATAGTAGTCCGTGATATAATCAACTGGTATTACCTTTGACCATTGTGTGAAATAACTGTTGCTGCATACAATTTGTGTGACAAAAAGGTGATTTTAGGCAATTTAATGGGATTTAAACATTTTGGAACCACATTCCTCACACAAAAATGTTGATAAGTAGTTAGAAATACTTAAATTCATAATACATAAATTCAGACTTCTTTTGGCATAAAAAATGGACTTTTATCTAATTTTGTGAAAAATGTGTGCCTACTAGACTCATCCAAAAGTTATCGATAGTATTCCAGTACTGTATTTCAACATGTGATTCCAGCCAATTAATTTTTTTTGGATTGACCATTCTGTTGCAATTGTAATTGGCAAATAGTGATATTTTTCATGTGACTGAAAATGTGGCTATACAAGTACATATTGTGAAAAAAATGTGGTTTTTAATCAATTTTTGGTATTTTGTGTAGAAAATCCACATTTTCTTCACAAAATGCAAGTTAATTAACTCAGAGGTAGCTTGTAATCATAAACATAAGATTTTTTCTGGTAGGAGAAGTAGACTTTTATCCTATTTGGTGAGAATAATGTGCCTACTAGACTCGTCCAAAATCTATTGGTCATATTGAGGATTTTAGAAATTATCTTCAATGTTCCATTTGTAGCCACATTTCGATCACATTTTTATTATTATGAGAACAATGTGTTATTCATAGTGTACCTTGATTTCAATCATTCATCACAATGTTAATGCACCAATTTGGCTTGAGTTACATAAGACTGAATAAGTTAATTAATACATAAGTGTCTAGGTAGGCAGCATTTTTTCACAATTTTAGTCTTGGTTACCATTTTTCTAAATTTCTTTATATACAATTGTCAAAATATTCTTATTTTTCTAGATATTGTGTGTGAAGATATTTTGAAACTATTATGTAAAAAAATATATGAAAAAGAAGACACACGTTTCTTCTATAGATATCCATCACACTAAGGGTTATTAATACATAGTCTGGTATCATGTTTTATAATATAAGTGTAATTTTATCGTTAATTTCAAAAATATCTTGCTTTCCCACCTTGAACAAAATTGTAAAATTCATATTTGAGCCACACTTTTATCACAAATTTCAGAAAAAAAGTAATTTATAGTATCTATCTACCACGATGATCCAACTGACAAAATATTTTTTATTTGAGGCTTTACAACAAAATCTAGTGCATTATTTCTAAGAAGACAGTTTTTTCTTAAAATAATTGTTGTCAATTTTGTTTGAACAGCATCAACTTTGGAACTTTTAAATAATTTTATTCCTCTGCTCAATAAAAGTTTTGGTTTCACGAACTATTTTTTTCTCTTTAGAAAAGATTAGCTCACGAGAAAGGAGCTGGTGCACCATGTTTGAAATGTGGAGATGCTTGTGAAGGACTTGATCTTCATTTCTGGAGGTAAGTTGGATTAATAGCCATTGTATTTAGAGCGCAAAAGGTATAAAGTAAGGTAATAGAAAATAAAAATTTCATTGTTCCATTTTTTGAAAAAAATGATGCGGGCGGGCGGCATATTATTTTACTTTTCTAACTTTTCTAATCTTTACATCGGTAATAGGTAAATAACCAAGTTTAATATTTTGGATTCTTTGAGGGCTATATTATTGAGTTTTGATTTACACAGAATGGACATCATGCATGTATGCTTTTGCTATATTGGACATTGTCTGTTTGTTTGCTTCAACATATTGACTATATAAGTTGCTAAATGTCTGAGGTTAACCACATAATTGAATTATGAGTTTAGTAAAGAAATTCCTTTGATTTTCTGTTCATGCTTTCCTTAATGTACAGCTAAATATTGTGTCGAGTCCCTCTCTTAAAAACAAAGAAAACAAAACGAGACCTCGGTGGCAATAAAAAAAGGTGTTAACCTAACACACACTGGTCAAAGTAGTATAAAAAAGAGAATTGACAGAAATAAAATGATGTATCGGGTGGTAAAAAAGAAACTTCGAACGTTTAACGGTCCGTCACTCCTAATCGATATTTATTTTACCGAGAATTGTTTCTTAATGTAATAGTGGAGGGTCTAACTTAAATTTTGAGCTATTGTTTATTAATTTTAAGGCAATACGTTTTGAGATATGGCTTCTGAAAGTTAAAAATCAATTCTAAAAATGAGCAAAAATATGTTGAAAATGGGTCATCAAATAATTTTATAGTGTGTGGGGGAAAAATACGATACTGTTTTATTGTCAAAACGCAACTTTTTTTTACTTTTTCATAGTTAACAATGAAGCCAACGACTTTTAACTCCCATGGCGTTATTAACTCTTGCATATTCAAGAGAAACCCACACTCTATGATCCTTGGTAAGACTAGGCATTTTGATAAAGAAAGATTTTTTGCCACACATTACTTAACAGTGAATTTTTTCTGAAAAGGTTATCAAAAATATTTTCATTACTTTTTTAACGTTAAATTATCTTCGTTTTACTTTTATTATCCAAAATGATAATTAATGACGTCGTAAAAATTGTACATGATCAAAAGAAAATGGTTTTAATCACAAAGAATGAAGTTTGAATTCAATAACCTATTTTTGAGATATTTTTGCTCATATTGAAAATTGACTTTTGACTAAAAGAAGCCGTAACTCTGAAAGTGTTGTCTCAAATTTAATAAATGATTGCTCAAAATTTAAGTTGGACTTTCCTCTATTTTATGAAATTTAATTTAAGTCTTGCGCAATTCTTTCGACCCCAAGACACCGTCAAACGTCCGAAGTTTGCACCACCCCAGTATATCTTAAATCAAACAAGACACTACAAAACATGCAAAAAAACTAGCAAAAACAAGACTATAAAGTATCAACTAATCATTTCAATTTCATGACATTTTTTCATTTTCTGAAATTACGTCTTAGCTCAAAAGTGGGAGGGTGTCAACAAATCATGGAAAATGTACATAATTTGAAAAAATATGGTGAGTGTTACCAATATATTTTTGACTGTATCAGAGAAATTCATCGTACCTTCATATCATCATACCATGCTTTATAGAAACTTAAACTCTCACACCATATTTTTGACTTTTGACAGTTTTTTTGAATATATATTCTTCAAAAACGAAAATGCATCGTAAAACATTAAACCCATGTTCATATCAGAGTTTTTGATGAAAAATAGTGCATGGGACATCATGTGGCATGAATAGAAATATTTATAAAAGATATCGCTAGGCAAAGAGGTTCAAACACAGCATTGTCAAATGTCATTATAACAGAATTAGGAATTTTAGCCGGCCAGTGACAAAATATATTTGACCCTCTTATTCAAAAGAAATTTCTAGCATTTAATCAACTTTGATAAAAGATTTTGTGCAGAAAATGTAATGTTTGACCCTTCGTAACCGTTTATAATACAATTTTTTTCGGGGGCTGCGCCCCTCGACCCATCTCACGACTAAGAAGCACCAAAAGAGATTTGTTTTGACCCCCTTGCCGTTTTTGTCTAGCTACGGGCCTGAATGTCAGTGAGCTTCATTCATTTCCATAGTTGTTTTTTTGGACCCACCAACTTCGGAGTTTGGTCCTATAAATTCACCCTTGTACGTTCGTATGTAAGCTTTTTCAGGGTTATCTCGAAAACTAGTCATGAGATTTTTGTGAAACTTGGCATGAAGTTAAGAGGTTGAAAGAAGAAAGAATGTTCCAAGAGCCAGATTTGCAAGGGGGATCTGGTTTTCAGGAAAAAGTGCCATAATCTGGTGTATCTTTTCGTGTTTTAAGGAAGAAGAAGTCTTTTAATGTGTATTTTTTTAATCCTAAATTTATTCAGCAAAATGTCCTCTCAAAATTTCCATCTTTTAGCAAAAACAGAATGTCCGGAAAAAATCTGGTTCTCATGTTAATGGACCGAAAAGACCCAAATTTCGTAAAATCAGGACCCAAGTAGCTTTGGAGATATTTTTGACTACGCTCTTTTTGTTGTGTAGTATTTTTGTATTTTTTTTTCTGAATTAGAACAGTCTGAAGAACAGGTATCCCAAATTTCAGAATCTTTTAGCCAATGGTTCTGGTCCTACAGTCAAAAAACGTGCCCAATTTGGTCCTAAATTAGGGGGCTGACATGGCTGATACACTTTTTCGCAGAAACTAGTCATGGTATTTTTCTGAAAATTGGTATTAAGTTAGAGGGCAATATTAGGTGGATTGGTAAACTGCGAGTTGCGAGTTGCGAGCGGTAAGTTACGTGTCTTGAGTGCGGGAGGTTTTAGGATCGAACCCACTCAGGTGCCGTGATTTACTTATCATCCAACGGTGTCTCTCGAGAAAGGTTCATTAAATAGCATCTCAGAAACCTCTGTCAAAAGCAATGTGAAATAGACCACATTTTCACAACTGCTGAAAAGGTTAGAAGTTTCGAATCAAGTGCTTGGACTTGATTATCGTGGTACGCCTCCCTCGTTCTGTTCAGAGGAACGGGTGGCAATATACCACATTACAGCATGCCGACAAACCTCAGTTTCGTACATTACGACATGCCGGTAAATGGAGTATGGAGCTTTTTTTTAATGTTTTAACTTCGCATGTCTTCTAAAACAAAAAAATTTAGGCAGCAAATTCTGATATTCTTAATCAGCAGAAAATTTGTAATTGTTATTTTGAATTGATTATATTCATAAGTAAAAGAAGAAATTATAAAGTTCAATAAACTCGCAAATTTTAACTCTCATATCTCGCAGTTTACTAGCCAAACTCGCAACTCGCAGTTTATAAGTTCAACTCGCAAATTTTAACTTGCAACTCACAGTTTATAGCCCAATAAGTCGTAACTCGCAGTTTAAAATTCCAATTCTCAGTTTACCAATCCACATAAAATATACGACCATCTTGAAAGAAATATGTTTTCTTGTTTTTGATAATCTCCGCGTAAACTTAACGCTAAAATTCGCTAAATTTCGCCAACCATTCTAAGTTTGCAAAAAATACCTTACAGACGCGCATATGTAATATAAACGTCTAATATCCAGGTTGGAGGGCGTAGTCCGACAACCGGATATTTCACGTATATATATTGCTTACATAACAACAATAGTCGTATTTTTTCCAGCACTCTAAAAGTTTATTGTAAGAAGATTTAAATTATTAATAATTAATCATTCTTT
>JAUKPT010003342.1:0-12147 GCA_032273505.1 Nanomia bijuga | reverse complement strand
TTTGAATATCTAAGATAACTGTGACCTCAAAGTACCTCAACTGAAACGTCCATAGCAGAGAATCAGGCCGTGTATATTATAGATGGCCGTGGGTCAACATACAAATATTTTTATATTGCCGAAAGAGAAATTAAAAGACATGTTAGATGAATACGCCTTTGATTTATCATCATAATCTGTATTATCTCTCTTATAGAGCGTTCAGAAATAAACCAAAATTTGAAAAATACTTGGAAAGTATAACTGACTTCAGGTATATAAAAACCCTTACAAAGTTTAGACTATCCGATCACAATCTAATGATTGAAAAAGGAAGAAGAATTCGTCTTAAGGTAGAAATGGTCGACAATTTATGCAAATTTTTGCAGTTTAAATGCAATCAAAGATGAAATACAATATTTGATAAATTACAATAAATAGAAAGTAGAAAGAACTATATTTTTCGGGAAAATAGCTCTTATCTATCCCAGTTTTAATGCGATTCCTGATGATAAATCGAAGTTCATCTTCTTAATGACACAGGAAACCATTGACGTCACAAAGATGATGGCACTTTTTCTTAGAAAAATATTTGAAACAAGGAGCTCTATCTCGGTAGGACCAAATTTTACTGCCAATTATACTTTTTCTGCATTCTTTTAATTTCTCTAAGTTTACGTATAGAATGCTCTTGCTTTGTTTTTTAGTTGTTTTATGTAATAGCTAGACCGCTGGTGCGGGAAAAATAATGTTAAAATCATGTCGAGGGCTTTAGCCCGAGGAGTTACAGTACTCAAATTGCTTAGGTACCGAACTCGAATTGCTTAGGCTTACGTTTGTTTATGCCGACGTGGTGTTGATAAACAGAAGTTGAAGTAATGAGGTAGACTGGAAAGAAAAGGGGATTGATTCACGTTTTATTCCCGGGTATGTATGAATGACATGATATTGTGGTAGAATTTCCCCTTTTCCCCTCATAAGGCTCATTCGCCTAGCCATTCTCATCTTTGAAAGATATTTTTTCATTAAAATAGAAAGTTGTTTAAAATTTTCGTACTGAGAATTACTTGAAGGGAAACGTCTTTACGAAAGAAATTTTTTTAGTTTTTTATTGGCAGATCTTTTTCGTGCTAAAGACTGATTTCTGTTCGCCCAAAAAGATCTATGTCGAGCAGTTAGTTGGTCTGGATTTAGAAGAGCTGGTAAAGAACAGTGATTCACAAGATAATCGCTTTAAAGGAAAGTCGTGTCAATAGGTATTGAGATCATCGCCAGGAAAAAAAATAGTTTTGCTAGGTGTATAACTATGAGTTATATTCAGATTAGATAGCTGGATTGGGCATGAAAAGTAGATTAAAAAAATGGTATGGTTTGCTATGTTTGGATCAAATGATCAAAAGTTATTGGTGTTTAGAATTTCAAAAAGACTGCTGATTCAGCGTAATTTCGCCAATTTCGCCAATTTCAATCCCAATTATCTCGGAGAATAGAAATGCAAACATAGCGAACCATACCATTTTTTTCATCTACTTGTCATGCTCCATTAGGCTAATAACGGTCAAAAGATTCCTATTCACACCGATTACCGGTTGTATTCGAAATAAGCATACCTAAATGACCAAAAAACAATTGGTCACTATAGTTACCTGTCATGTTGACACTCAGCTCACTGAGCCGCTGTTCTATAATCAGTAAAATATTCTTTAATACATTGTAGTTAGAAAGTGGGGATTAGAAATCAAACAGAAAACAAAAATTAACTTTGTTGATTTAAAAAGAGAAGAAAAAGAAAAAGAAATTAAATAGTTGAAAGGCTAATCTTTCAAACTATTGGATGTGTTAAACATTTTTTACAAGCAGATAAGTAGGGGAATTTAATGGGATAAAGATGGGTTCGACGAGTTATAACCCTTAAAACTCATCCCCATAATTTGGCGAGATTTTTACTGCAGGATTTGGAGTACTACTATGTCTACATGCAAATAAACCAAATATTACATGTGTTATTTAACTAGGTCATGGTTATGCTAGGTCAAGCTAGGCCGTGTTATGAAGCAGGAGAACTAACGCAACTAATTAACGTAACAAAATCGAAGAACTTTTCTTCCCGTTACGTAATTAATTCTCTCCCTCCCCTCCAAACTTATATATGTATTTTTTAAATAATTGGAACACTCCTTTAACGCTACATAACAAAATCAAACACCCCCGTTACGCGTTACGTAACACTTTCCGTAGATCACGGGTATGCTAGGTCAAGCTAGGCCGTGTTATAAATCGAAGACCCCCCTCTACCCGTTATAATCCTGGATCTGAGTAAGAGTTCGTGCGGGATATTTTTTAGAAAAAATCGTAAGAAACATGTCTTAGCTATAAGAAATTATTTGATAATAATTCCCTACCCCATCAGCAAGGGAGGATTTGACACGATAGAAACGTTTCTCACACGAAATGTGAGCTGGCGTTGTATTATTTTTAAATGTACGAATAACCTATTCTTTCTAAGAAATGAAAATAAAAAACACTTTATCAATTTTTAAGCTTCGTGAGTGTTATCATTTTGCGTGTTTTAGCTCAAATATTTCCAGGAATTGTTTTCATGACATGGATTGATAATTCAAACATTCTCTGAAAGAATATAGATCCAACGCACAACTGGAAGGTACTTAACTTGACTACCCCTGCACGTTGTCCTGGCCTGTTATATAGTTCGCCATGCATACGACACAATCGAAAGTTATTCTGCAACGTTGAGACAGAGCGAAGCACTAGCATGTCAAGCCAGCTCATAATCTTTTACACAAGAAAAAACTGTCTTAGCAAATGAGTATGATATGTGTTTACAGCACAAGAGATGATTCTCTCGTGGGATTTTTGTTGACAATTGTTAAGTGTGTGTCAGTCAATAAGTCAACAAATGAAGAGGAGGACAAGTCAACAAGCACATTTTGTAATATTGATGTTTGTCGAATAAAGTACGATTAAATCAATCACGTTTTTCTACTGCACGCTGTATGAAATAGAATGCTTGCCACGTTATGTACGAATGTCTTCCTGGAATATCTCGTTTTTTTGTGTGTTTTGCGGCTTTAAAAAAACGTGCAATTCTGGTGATTCACCATGGTGATATGTCGCAGCTGAATCCGCCATGTTGATGATCATTATGAAATAATGATGAACTGCACGCTTAAAATTCTGAACGGTATTTTGAAAACCCGCAGAACAAAGAATAATAACGTCTAAGTTTTCTGTAATGTTGTGTATGTAATACCAAAGTAGTAGAATCCAGGGGAAAATTAACGAATTATATTTTGTACTCGAGTACAAAATTATATCTTTAATTTGTACTTGAGTACAAATTATATCTTTAATTTGTACTTGAGTACAAATTATAACCTCGGTATTAATCCATTATGTGACTTTTTATCGTACAATTTAAGAAAAATTGTACTCGTAATTATTTAAAACTAAATTAATCTTAAATTGTACACGAAACAGTCTCATTATATATACTAATTCTTATTTCTGTTTATAAAACAGAATGATTTGCTAGTACTCACTTGTGTTCTTAACGTTCTTTACGTTCTTACAGTCACAAGAGTGGTTGCACTCGCTATGTAGTATAATCTTTTTGATGTTTGAGAATTAGTCTAGTTAGTGCAACCGCTCTGATAATAGTTATAACGCTAAGAACATTTAGAACGCAATTAGCCTATACGATTCAAGCATGGCGTTCAGCTTAAGATGTGGGTCGTTTTTTTTAGCTTGATCTTGCATTGACCTACTTTTGCCTCTATCTTATGATTGCAGGCTTCATTTTTGATAAAAATTAGCGCAGACATAATTCCTAATCTTCGCACCGCCAAAAGCAATTTTGAAAAAAACTATTTCTTTGCTCTATTTTTCTCACTTAAAGTGAAACCAAAAGTACTTTCCGTAAACTACGTCATGCTTGCATCGAAACGAGGCGAAAGCTGCTTAACAATAGAAAGAATGTGAACGATTAACATTCTTTTTATTGTTAAGCAACTTTCGCCTCGCATCCATGCAAGTATGGCGTAGTTTACGGAAAGGTCTATTGACCAATTTCTTTCTGGATAGTTGCAGAACCACTTAATACCCGGAAGGAACTTTCCGCAAAAGACCTGTACGATGTCTTGGCCTATAGTAAAGGTGTTTTTTCTATTCTTGACTTCTTTATCAAACAATTGGAGACCTACCCCTATTGTATGAATTTCAGACTAAAAACCTTAGTCATTATTTATGGGAACAACGATTTTTGATAGTATATTTTATTCTGTTGGACTGAACAGTATTTTAGAGTTGTTTATGTCAAAATGTATTTTTATGGAATTAGTGGATTTGTTGTTTATTTTATTGGAGTATTTTTTAAGGGATATTATTTTTTTCAGGGAACATTTAAGGGGTCTGCAGAAAAATGTTTTCTATGTACTCTCATGAAAAATTAGGAATGTGAAATGGTGAACAAATTAAGGGGTTATATTTTGAAAAAAATAAGTAGTCCGACAAAAATTGCCTTCCACAATAAAAATGCTCAAAGTGGATACCTATCTGAAAAAGTGAGCGACCCTTAAAATATTTTTTTGGCTCAACGCATGCTACAAAATGCGTAATAAGCAAAATAACAGTTCTGTGACCTTTGACCGATGTAAAACGCCTTCCACTGATGCCAATGTCTTCATATCTGATGAAACTTGAAAAATGCAAAACAATTCAGAAGTCACACGTGTAAACTTGCTGAAAAATCTTTTTGATGCTGTGCCAACCAAATAATTCGTTATTTGATTATTGATAATGATGTTCTATATAAGGCATTGTGCTTTCATAATTTTGACACTTATAAATAAATGGGCTTTGAGGTTTAAGAAGAAGGTAAGTTTCTCATTTTTTTATTCCTCCTTTTTACTTATTTCGCTTTTCAGTTTAAAATCATATAATTCAAAGAATAGAAACAAATTGTAGAGCAATACCTATATGATTTAATACTGATTATCAATTTGAAGATGGGACTGTACATGTATATCAAAATCTCGAAACTAGTGTGTCAATATTTACTTGCATAATATCATAATTTTTATTGGTATAGTATGGACAATTAGTGTGTTTTTGTTAAACATAACTGGATGCTTCTCCAAATATGTCATTAAATTTCATGAAAGCAGTATGTTATGTAAGTCAAGAAGGAAAGTTATGTAAGAAAAAAACCCATTCTGATGACCAAAATGAATTCTGAATAAGTTCAGGTTCAAGGGTAAATATTTTGGTTAAAACGTCTTATCCCCCCCCCCCAGCATATTTTTCTATTTTTCTTTTTCTTTTCTATCGCTTATCTATTTCTGTTCGCTAAAATATCTTATTAATATTTAGTTGTCCGTTTCACTTATTATTATCCTTTACTTTACTGCAGGTTACCATAAGGGTAAGCCTTTTCAAAGATCTGCTGTATAATTAGATAAGAAAGTTCTGTCCACGCCTTGTCGAGTCGTTCCTTAAAGTTTTGAGATGTTGGTGCTTCAACTACTCTTTCAGGTAGGGCATTGAATTGTCGAAAAGAAATTGCCCTCCGAATAGTGTTGAATCGTTTTTTGTCCTCTTGTTTTGTTTTATGACAGTCTGATATCAGTTTCCATGTGTAAGCCATATCTTTTCGGCACCTTCTATAGGTTAGACTTGGAAGGTTTAAACGTCTTAGCCTTTCTTCGTAACTTAAATGTTTTAGGTGAGGAATAAGTTTTGTCAGACCTCTTTGTACTCTCTCGACTGAATGAAGATCTTTTTTTAAAAAGGGTTCCGTATTTCAACACCATATTCCAAAACAGGTCTATAACATAATGAACAATTCATGGCATAATACATTTATGACACGATGTGGACTAATATCTGCAGGCAAAGCCGAGATGGATATAGTCACTGAGTGTCTTTATCATACTTCAATGGCGTTTCCTAACCATATGATATAATAACTATGGTACCTTAAAATATTACCTAAAAGTCGCAACGAATTGCATGTTTTACATACTTTTAGAAATTATAAAACCCCGAAATTGTAGAAATTAGAAACTTTGAGGGCTCAAAGCTGAGTATGTTATTCCGTCCTTATCTAAAAGTGGCCCTTGACTCAATCTTACTTCGCTAATTCTAATAAACCAATGATTATTTTAAGATACCATGTTTTTTATAAAAGGTCCTTTCCCTAAATATGGATATAACACTATATTATTCTTTATCCGTCCTAATCCTGCTATTACTCATGATATTATGGAACTAAGACATAGATGAGCAAACAGAAGTTGTCAGAAAGAAATTCGATCGTGGTGTGGGCATGTACAAACAAAAACTCGCTCATTGAAAGCTAGATAATATCATGTGAGCTCTGATTCTGAAATCATTAGGATATGGCTCCGTCGCGTCAACCCACGCCGTACAGTAAATCCTCAGTTAAGCGCTGCGGCGCTTATTCAAAACTCAACGTTTTTGATGCGGTGCTTAATCGAGGGCGGCACTTATTTATAACCAAAAGATTTCAGGAAAAAAATAAAAAAGATTTTCTAACTATTTTCTCTATATTGTTTTCTGATGAAGGAAAAAATAGATAGTCATTTTGAAATAGATGAAATATCTTTTGATAAGAAACAATAAAAGTCTAGAACGTCCTCTAAGCTTTATCACCCATAACAAGGAATGTTTTAATTAACCGCCGCATTCAAAACCAATATGCGGCGCTTAATCGAGGGTGGCGCTTATTCGAGGATGGCGCCTAATCAAGGGCTGCGCTTAATTGAGGATTTACGGTAATTGGGTAGTCAATTGGTACCTGAAGAAACATTAAATGGAGCTATAGTCATAGTTACATGATTGTCTCATTTGAAGGTGGCTACTTACAATACATTTCCTTACCTTACATTACCTACCTTATCGATATTTGTTCCATGTACTGGCAATTTTCTAAATGTTGGCGAGCTTTCGCTTTTAACATAACATAATATAACATAATATTTCCATTAAAAGAGGCCGAAGATTGTTTATGGACTCATACTTTACAAAACGATATTGCTATATATTTTCTTTAAGATATTCATCCTAGCTTTGAACGATGCGTGATGGCAGCTCAATCCAAAATTTAACGATCCGCTGCGAAAAATTTTCAATCCTTTTTTCTTCGGATTCTCATAGTAAAGGTGTAAGTATAGACTAAAGAAAATCTATGGTCTATAGTCTATAGTCTATAGTCTATTGTTTAAGAGGTCATCTTTTGGTAAACGTACGCGTTTAAATTTTTGTAAGAATCTCTGTTTTTTTGCGAGCGAAGCGCTTGAACATTTTCTAACACTCTGATAAAATTGAAAGATACTCACTTTTTCATTACAAGATTTTGATATTCCTTGTTACGTTTTGACATAGAAAAACCTGGTAGATACCCTAGGTAGGTACCCTATGATGATATATTATGAAATGAACAAAACAAATAAACAAACAAACAAACAGACAGAACAGCGGTGGCGAGTTATGGACGCGTGATGACGAGTTGTATGTCGAGTGCAAACATGTTGCCACTATGTTACGTAATCAGCCCGTGGATGTTTTCAGCAATAAGATTTCATCACAGTTTGATCGCACTTCACTTCAAACACTTGATCAGGTATGTACGCTTTCTTCAAATGTTGTTTTATTTTTTTTAAAAGTAATTTTGACTTTTTTAAAGAAACTCTAGTTCACATCTCAAATGTGAATATTAGTATTATTTTTAATCAAAAATTTGTAATTCACATATAGATTTTATGAATTTAAAGAATCGTCATAATAAATTTGATTCAAGAAAAAGACATAAAACTAAAAAGTTATTTATTAATGCATTTCGACCTTACAGTCATCTTCAGTCATTCTAACTATGTCTTTTTATCGAATCAAATTTTTATGTAATTGACATTTTAAAAAAAATAGTATTTTTTAAGAGTTAAAAACAGTACAGAGGAAAGCTTTGGTTTCGATACTGAAAGTTTTTCAAAAAAAAACTATACTCCATGAACTCCATTTATATTCTTTTACTAATACAAAACCCGTTTAATAAGAGGCCTAAATCACGTATTCAATTTACACACAAATTTAACTCTTTTTGCCATTCAGTTTTGGCAAATAATTTTAAAAGCATAACAAATCACAATTTTTGAATATCATTTCGCAAGATACATACTTAAGTAGGCCATGGTAAAGTCTCCTGTAAACTTATCATCAGTAGCATTACACGTTCTTTTTGTAAGAACGTCTAAATTTCATCTTAGGCTGGCGATGTTCCTATTTTTCATCGTTTTCCAGCCTTAGATGTTTTTTTAGCCGTTTTTAGAAAAACTTCAACGAAAAGGACAATATAGCAAGCTAAATTCAAAGACTGTACGAAAGATTTTGTATGTACATAGTGTATTTACATCGATTCACCTGCTTTACCTTGTATATTTATCTTGTATAAAAGAGATAGCTACATCTTTTGTTTTTAAATCATATATTTATTTGCTTGACTTTCACTCAGTCTGGGCCTGTTCTTAAAGATGTTCTTAAACTTTCAGCGAATCTGAATGTTCTCAATGATCTTATAAACGAGGTTCATGATCACGGTGAGGGAAGAATAGCGGATATTCGCTAACTTTTCCCCGATAAACTAATGGCGTTAGTAAAGTGACGCTTTTCCAATGTCCAGGGTAATTTAGAAAGTTTAATTTCCTATTGTTGCTTTATAAAATAGAATGTTATTATTAAAACCTTCTTGATTGTTGTTAACAACATTTATAGTCTGTTTCAGATTCTGTGAGACTGAGACAGAAGTGTCAATATCTCAGGGTTCCCATGATCGTTTTTCATACGGTCTTCGGGAAATGAAAGAAGGAGCTATGAGAAAAAATTCAGAGAAAATGAAATTTGGAAAATGAGAAGGAAGAAGGCGAAAAATGAAGAAGAAAAACAGCAACTATGAGAAATAAGGGTTTGAGATTGCTAAATCGGTAAATCGTCCATTGTCTATATTCATTTACCAAAGGGATTGATATTTCAGGATATATTACCCTTTTTGTAACACCCCCCTACTTTTCTTTAAAAGCAAAAATCCGGGTGTCTTTTATCAAAATTAAAACATAAACAAACTATATTTATCGTGAGATAGGAATGTTTAAGATAGTAATAAAGTAATCAAGTAATTAAGTCGAATTAACTCGACATAACATTTAATGTTATGTATAATCCTTAATTATCAATTCAATCTAAAACCCCCGGGTTTTTCCTTTTCGAGAAAAGTAGGGGGTTTATACAAAAAAAGTCATATATCCTGAAATATTGATCTCTCTGTCAAATTAATATAGTCAATGGACGCAGGAAAGGAAGGGCTTTCAGACCGATACCGATTTAGCTATCTCAGCGCATTATTTCTCACACTTGCTGATTTCATCCTTCATTTTTCGCCTTCTTCCTTCTCTCTTTTTCAATTTACTTTTCTTTGCCCTATTTTCCCAGATGAAAAACGATCATGGGAACCCTCAGATATTGACACTTCCGTCTCAGTCTCACAGAATCTGAAACAGACTATAATAACCCCGGACAAACATTGGCAAAAACGTCACGTTAGTTTGCTTATTTATCGGGAAAAAGTTAGCGACTATTACTTTGCGCAATAAAAGGAGAAGAGGAGAAGAGGCGAAGAGGAGGAGAATGGACTACTGGAACACGTAATGAGACTACTAAACGAAACACCCACCGAGTTAGCTTTCAATGAAAACTTAAAAAAAAGAAAAGAAAAGTTGGAAGAATAAAACAAACTTGGCTACGAACAATACGTGAAGACCAAGAAAAAGATAGAGAAAAGTGGAGAGACACTGTGAAACTAATACTTATGCAATAACTTTTTTATTTAGAGTTAAATTTATATATATAGTGAAAGTCCAATGAATGAATAGATAAACAATTTTCTTTCAGATAAAAAAGACAGTGATTCACCATGGCTGAGATGAATGAGATGAAAACAAAGAAGAAGGTACTTATTGTGCTGACGTTTGCAATTTACATTGGCCATCTTGCACTTAATGGACTTGCTGCAAAAGGAGGACCCGACAGTGCACTGTTCCCCACATCGGTGGCAAATGTCTCCCGGGCATTCCAACTTGAGATGACCCCTGCTGGACCGACATTTGCGATCTGGGGGTTGATCTTCACTGCTCAACTCATGTGGCTGGTGTACGCTCTCACAACGGTCTTCCGCTCAACCCCATCGTAAGTTTCAATCTTGTGATATAATTTCTGTTTTAGGCCAAAAGAAAATCTCCGCTTATATAAGGTACTAAACCTGATTGCGCCTTAAACTGGCCTATTATATAGTTCGCCATGCCCATAGCACACATAACATCATGAACGATAAAGTGATTTAAGAGGGCCGACAATCATGACCAAGAGCTTTTCCAAGAGTCGTCAAAAATCGACCGAATTAAATCATTGTATTACTATTATTAACACTTCAAAGGGTAAATAAGTAAATGGACGAAATTAAAGACGAATAATGGCCCACAGCCCGCTAAGCAGGCGATTATAGATTATGTACCCCCGCTAAAATAGCGATAACAGTTTATTTATTTAACCTTTGAAGTGGTAATGTTATTTTTTCTTTAGAGCTGATATCCTTTCGGGGAAATTCTACATTGCGTTCATCTGCAACATCTTATGTTTATCTGCCTGGTTGTTCGCGTGGGCACGCTTGGAAGGGAATCTCTCATTCATTTGCACATTCGCTTCCCAGGTATGTCTGAACACGGCAATCGCATATGCATTCAACGACCTCAAGGCATTCCTCGATGCAAACGGAAAAGCGTACAAGAAGGGTAATGCTGATGTTTGGGTGCACCGCGTCATCCTTCAAAACGCATTGGAGTTGTACGCTACCTGGACTACCGTTGCTACAGCGATCAACTTGGCTGTTGTCCTCTCCTACGGTACTGGATTGTGCTCCACGCGTATTGCGTCATTAGTTTCACTCTCCATCATTGGTGTTTTGGCCATCTTGTGGTTTATCGTGGAGAACTCCGTCTTGTTAGAATACACCCCTTACACGTTCACAGTCTATGTGACCTTGATCATCGCAAACCTCGGAATCGTGTATAATATTTACGCTACTGATAAATTGGTCGGAGGTTTGTCTCTTGGGTTGTTGGTTCTCTCCATTGCAGGATTGATTGCCAGGTGCACGGTGATCATTGTTCGAGAGATTTATACGAAACCGAAAAGTTACGACACATTAAATGAAGGCGGAAATTATTAAATGGGTCAAAGTGAGGCTGGTTATGATGGACATGGAAATGAGGTAAACGATGATGGAAACGAAACAAAAACAATAGTTGAGATCGAGAAGAGAAGAACTCTTTATTGTAAAAATAGGGGTTTGGGGTTTGGGGTATTTTGCGTTTGAGAAAAGATTGCCCACTTGTCAAGTGATACTATTGTAAATACTAAACATCTTGTTCTAGTCCGTATTAAGTGCAGAGAATCGGCTTTTATATCTTTCGGGATGCTTTAACGGAGAAAAATCTGATACATATAAAAACGGTCCGAAAAACCTAAAACGTTCTAGGACTAGGAAAAAAACGCATTATTTGAACAATGCCTCGAAATCCAACCTTCGAATTAAACACATGTGTATTTCTATTTCTTAAACATTTCTATATTCTATTTGTTTTTTTAAACATTTCTATATTTTATGTTTTGTTTTTTTAAAACATTTCTATATTCTATTTACCTAGGAAATATTTGCAGTATACTTTAGGGTTTCAGCTATTTTTTTGTTTGACCGGCAATAGCCTAATTTCAATTGGCGAATGCTAAAGAAATCGATTTTCCGGCGAAAGTAGATGAAGTATGGAAAAGAATGTTAGGCCGGCGAATGACTAAACATTCTTTTTGTTGGACCAGCGAAATTCGCCGTTCCCAGTGAATATATCTCTAAAAAAATGCTGTACAGATTTCTCTCCTTTTATGGTATATTTTCCCGCTGTAAACGTATATATTTTCTCATAAAAACATATAAAGTTAAAAACTACACTTTTCAAGTGATACTATTGTAAATACTAAACATCTTGTTCTAGTCCGTATTAAGTGCAGAGAATCGGCTTTTATATCTTT
>JAUKPT010003341.1:0-12147 GCA_032273505.1 Nanomia bijuga | reverse complement strand
AACAAGTCGCTAAAGGAACAAAATCAAACGTCAAAAAAGCTTTTCTTAGACATCATCATTATAAGGATGTTCTTACCAACTTAACTGTACAAAGGGTCAAACAAAACGTAATAAAATCAAAGAAACATTGTATTGGAACATATCACCAGACAAAGACATCACTTACAGCCTTCGATACAAAAAGATGGATAAATTTTGACGGGGTAAATACTTTAGCACATGGTCATTTCAGCACTCGTATCGAAAATTCAATAGATTGGGATAGCGAGGTGGAAGTTTATGGAGTTTCTCAGCCCGTCTTGAGCACTGAACAAAACATTGACAGACTTTTGATGGACATTAATTGGACAGAATCAGTCGACGTCATCTAAAATTTAGAAAACCAGTGCTAATGAAATCAGTTTATTGATAACAGTCAATTCCTTCTTTACTTATAAAAGTAACTCCATAAATTTCCTCTTTCCGTTAAATAGAATGCAACTTTCTGCAAAAAAAAGTGTTTTTACATCATTTGATTTTGCTAACAATTGAAAAAATGGGTTCTACTCTTTTACCTTTTTTCCTTTTTTATTAGAGTATATTAATCAATTTCCTTTTTCCCATCAAATGAAATACAATTTTCTTCAAAAACAAGTGCTTTTGTGACCTTCTCATTGCTAACAATTAAGAAAATGGGTTCTTCCTTTCTACATTTTTCATTCTTTTTATTAGAGCATCTCAATTATTTTCCTTTTTCTCACTAGCTTTATATTAGAAATTCTACCCAATTTCCTACAAAAACGAGTGTTTTTGCTACTTGCTCATTGATACTGATGAATAAGGTTCTATTTCTTTGTATTATAAAAACTAATCTTTTCCGTTTATTCATCAATATAGAAAAAGCATGTCATAACGACAATAGTCAATTATTGAACAGTTTATGATAGCCCCAGGAAATGAAAAAAACTATTTAAGCTACAGAACACTACAAACTACAAGCATTAGTTTTACTTCTGTCATTGCTGAAATCAGTCACTTTAGTCTTCAAATTCATCAATCTTTCTTCTTCTAAGTATCAATAAAAAGATGGACAGTCAATCATACGCTCAAGGTCAGACGATAGATGAATATCCTCTCACTCAAGATTTTCAAGCTGAAAACGACGACTTTGCATCTCTCAAAGACTTTGAAGATGAAGAGGCAATTCCATGGCGCGAAGTTCCAACGCAAATTCCGTTCAAGATCTTAGAAATCAAAACAGTATTTACGAGTAAAGGAAAGTCGTTAATCCTAACTCTATGTCAAAAAGATGGAAAAACGTTCGCCACTTGGGCAACAAAGCTAATAGAATCAAAGTTGAAAGAAATTGGGGATACACCTTTGACAAGATATATACTATACAAAGGAACAAGAAAGTCTGAAAAAGGACTAATATACTATGATTTTAAAATCATATGCAGATAGTATTTTTTTTATTTTTAGTTTATTTCTATTTCTTGTACATATATATTGACATGTGCTTATCACATCATTAGCAAATAAAATATTCTTTATAACTGTTACATGTCGTGTATTACATTTGAATATATATCCCTGTTGAATGTGTTAAAAGTCAGTCCTTTTCTGAATATGGAAATATATGGTCTACAATTTCCCAGCGATGCTGCAATGACTAATTTTGATCTGCTAAGATGCGCTAGAAATTTAAACATACCAAATTTCCGAGGGGTCTACATGAGAGATTGTTTACCGAAGCGACCTCACCAAGTAGAATGTGGAATAATGAATCTGAATAGACAATCTGAGCAAGGTTCTCACTGGGTGTGCTTTTTCAAAGACGGTTCAAAACGAATATATTTTGATTCCTTTGCAGCATTAACGCCTATAGAATTACAACATTATTTAAAGAAAAGACACGAGTATGACCAGGCCGTCATTCAAAGAAATAGTAATGTTGTACAGCATATAAATACCCATTATTGCGGGCAACTTTGCTTATTTGTACTCGAGGCATTAACTTGTAGGCACATGTCGTATCAAGAAATTCTTGACTTGTTACAAGATGGATTCACACGCTTTCCTAAGTAAAGTCTTACCTAAGCCTAAAAAGGGGTTTGTACTATATCGTCACAAATACACTGGTCCATTTAACCCGCTCCAAAAGCAGTTAGACGCGAATGATAATCCTCTGCCAGGAAATCTCCCTTACAAACGTAGATCGAATATCCATGAGACACGACATATGCTATCGTGATAATAACGATAGAAAAGGCAAACATAAATGCGACGACATAATGTTGAGAGATTTAAAAATACTAAAGCCAAAGGATTTTCGTGAAAAAATTGATAAAAATCTAGTCTATCAAATCATTTCAGCTAAAAGAAAGTTAGGTCTTGGTCTTACCTGGAGCGACAATTTAGCTGAAGAACTTCATAAACCTGTCAAAAGATCATTTAAAAGACGAAAAGTCTACGCAAATGGTGTTGATGAGATATGGGCAATGGATCTGATTGATATGCAGTCTCTATCAAAAGCAAATAATGGCTTTAAATATGTTTTAATGTCGATTGATGTTTTTAGCAAATTTGGATGGGCTGTACCACTTAAATCCAAATCAGGAGTAGAAGTAGAAAATGCATTGAATAAACTTTTTCAAAAACACAAACCTGAAAAAATTTGGAGTGACAAGGGCTCCGAGCTGTATAACAGAAGAGTACAAGCTCTTTTAAAAAAGAAAAAAATTCTTTTGTACTCAACTGAAAATGAACAAAAATCATGTGTAGTGGAGCGTTGGAAAAGAACAGTCAAACGTATCATTTTTAAATATTTCACTGCTAACAATACAAGAAAGTATGTGGATGTTTTACCAAAAATAATTGATAAGTACAACAACACCTATCATAGAACAATCAGATGCACTCCTGTCGAGGCTAGAAAGGCAATAAACCGACACAAGTTGATGAAACTTCTTCACAGTGACGAGCAAGTAAAAGTAAAAGAACCACCTAGATTTGAGGTAGGACAACACGTGCGTATTGTCAAAAAGAAAGGAACCTTTGAAAAGTCATATACTACCAACTTTACAGAAGAGGTCTTTATAGTAAGTGCTGTACAGCCAACCATTCCGATTACTAACAAGATAAAAGACCTAAAAGGTTTAGAGATTAAAGGAACCTTTTATGGACAAGAACTGCAAAGGACTGATCAGAACGTTTTTCGTATTGAAAAGGTTTTAAAAAGACGGAAAAGAGGAGGAAAGAAAGAATTGTTTGTGAAGTGGATTGGTTACAGCAACGATTATAACAGCTGGGTTCCCGAAAAAGATTTGCAAAAATGAACATTAGCAAGAAATACAGTTGGCATCAAGGAAACAATCGACATAATTGTCCTTTGCTGCCAAACAATATTCGAGGTTTGATTATAGGAAAATCAAACTCTGGAAAGACAACTGTTTTGATGAATCTGATTTTACAGAAAGGCTGGATGGACTTTGATCATTTGTATATTTACGGAAAAAGCTTGCATCAGCCTGAATATCAATTACTCAAAAAAGGATTTGATGCAGGTCTGAGTAAAGAACAAATTTCAAATATTTTTCATAGTCAGGATGTATTGAAAAAAGCAAACATGTCGGCGTTTGAAGCAATAGACAAATATAGCGGTGTTCGAAAGTATGATATCAAAGCGGAATTTTTTGATGATTGTAGTTCTATTCCAGACCCGGCAAGTTTAAACAAAAATGCTAAAAACACATTATTGATGGATGACTGCTACACTGGCCCCCAAAGTAAAGCCGCCGCTTATTACTCTAGAGGAAGACACTGGAACTGCGATGTGCTATTTTTATCGCAAAACTACTTTAGACTAGAACGTCAAACTATCAGAGAAAATGCCAACTTTATGATTTTATTCCCTCAAGATGCAAACAATCTGACCCATATTTGGGGTGATCACTGCAGTCAAGATATGCCTCTTAAGGAGTTTCTTTCTTTTTGCAAGCAAGTGTGGGATAGTGGCAAGCATAATTTTGTAACTTTGGACCTCACAAGTGGCGTTTATCATGGTAAATATAGAAAAAACTTTGACTCTTTTTACATCAGAGATGCTTAAAAAGCATAGTCACCATGCAGCTCATTGTCATATGTGCATAGGTCACTGTTGAGTGGTCAGTCTGTCAGTCAATCAGTCTCACAATGTCGTTTTTGAGTATATTAGATCCGAGCAGACGTGACGCTATAGTAAATGAATATTTGGCTACTGTAAAAAGATTGCAAAAAAGAGATTTAGCTGAAAAAGAGCATGATGTATTATCACTTAGAAATGCTGAAAAGGCTCTAGAACCAATGATTCGCTCTAACGAAAAGTCAACTGAACGACTGGCTAGTGAACTCGGTCCTATAAAAGAGGAAATTAAATCTTTGAATAGTCGTTTTGACAATAACACTACACAATCCTCATCTCAAGATGCTGGGGTGATTGAAGAAAAAGAAGAAAAAGAAGTAAAAAAAGAACCTAACATTGTTCAGAGGTACTTTGCCAGTATACCGAAAAAACAGATTGATCAGTATTAGGTGTAGTAATGGATGGGGATCGCTACAAAATGGGAAACAAGTATGTGCAAATTGTCGATCTAAAGGATTTACTCGTTGATGATAAAAAGTATGCAGGAACAATAGGATTGTGGTCTCTTATTATGAAAAAAGCCCTTTGCACTACTCACAAGCGGATCTTGAGAGTTATCATGAATTAGTCAACCAGACAAACGTTCTGACACATCCAAACAGTCTTACGAGTACTAGCCGCCTCAAAAGGACGAAAAAATGGAAAGAAATTCTTTCAAAGTTCGACACGGTAGGTGAATCAGTGCAAGGTAGTGGAATTGTCCAGTTTTTACCACGGGATATTAAAGGATTGGAACAAAGATTAAACATCTTATTAGGAGAATATCGAGCTGGAAACAGGTCATGTATTATCAGAAACGAAATTGTTTCAATTCTGGATGAACTTTTACGACGTAAACGTCTTTCAAAAAGAGAATATCAAGAAATTAACGGTTTTTTGGGAGAATGCTAGTTGTGAGAAGGAGACCGAATCATCAGAGATATACAGGTTCTGGTTTTTTCGATAGTATTGGCCATAGTATCTTGAAAAACGGGGTAGGAAAGGTAATAAGTTCAGGACTCGAATCTAAGGCTGCTCATAAGCTAGTTGACAGTGTAATTGACGGCACATCTGCAGCAATCAAAGAATCAGTAAATAAGGGAATAACGCTTGCGGGGAAAAAGGCTGCCACGGCCATCACGAATAACCTGAAAAGAAAATCACCAGAATCCGGTCCTGCATCCATAAAAAAAGTTGACATTGACAAACTTGTTGATACAGGCAGTGGTATTATACTTGACTAGAAATAATGGACTATATTCTGGATTTTGAATAAAAAAATTCATTGAGCGAAGCTATAAAAAGCTACGAGTACAATGAATATTTGCCAACGAGCGGTTCTAGTCTAAACATACCTGGAACTATAACTATTTATATTGAAAATCAAGATGAGTTTTTTCATCCCAGGCGCAGTTATCTTCTTGTTGAGGGAGATTTACTAAAGGCAGATGGTACACAGTATGCGGCTAACGATGCTGTAGCTCTTGCCAATAACGGTATAATGCATCTATTCTCTAATGTTAAGTATGAATTGGCTGATCATGAGGTGGAAAGTGTAAATGACCCTGGAATCGCTGGAGTACTGATGGGAATATCAAAATATCCAGTTGACTATGTCAAGGGAACTGGTATGCTACAATGTTGGAGTCCATCAAGCACAGACTCTGTACTAGCAACTAGAGGTTTTGGAAGACGTCAGGAATATATTGTGAACAAGAGCGTACCACGCGGATCGTTTAGCTTTGCAATTGAGCTCGAAAACATGTTTGGTTTTTGCGAAGACTTTCAACACGTCGTGTACGGAATGAGACATAAATTGTCGCTTGTACGTAAAGGAGATAACGATGCAATTCAAAGATCTGGCATCGCAGGTCCTGGAAAAGTTGTTTTGTCGAAGCTTGCTTGGATTATGCCAAGAGTTCAGCCAAATGATGTAAAGAAATGTATAAAACTATCGAGGCAAAAGTTAGTCTCGAAGCTGCCTTTCGTATGCGACAATGTAGCAGTGCCGAAATTCCACCTCAAACTCAAACGTTTGATTGGCGATTGGGAACACGTTCAGCTCCAGAAAAACCCCGTCATTTATTGATTGCTTTTCAGAAAGAGAGAATGGGAGATCAGGAAAAGACTCCCTCACAGTTTGACCATTTGAATTTAATAGAAGTGAGTGTTATCCTTAACGATACTAGATATCCTGCAAGAAACGTTATTGCAGACTTTCCAAAGCATAAATATGTTGAGTACTACAAGATGTTTACACAATTTAGTCAAAACTTTTACGGATTAGATCCCTTGACATCGAGTAATTTTGTGGATATTGTAACTTACAAGGAAGAGTTTCCAATATTTTACATTGACGTTTCAAAGCAGAGTGAGCGAATAACACAAAGTGTTGTAGACATAAAGATACGATTGCGGTTTGCTAATAATGTGGGAGATAATGTTATTGCATATGCTCTCGTTATAAGTGATAGAAAGTTGAAATTCCAAAGCAATGGTCGTGCCACGAACATTGTTTACTAAATTGGCATCTTTTTTCTTCATAATAGCTGCTGCAACTGTTAAATCTATTCATTAATTGACGATTTTTCATTGACAATGGAGCAAAATTTGCAAAAGCTCGTAGAATACGCGAGACCAAAGGAAAAGTTCCTAATATCTGTTTCAGGATGTCATTCACGCTTGCATACTTTTTTTGTCCCGGCTATTGAATTTTCACCGTCGTCGACATATGAGATTGCACTCATAGGACTTGAAGCATATTATTCATTTCCAAATATAACAAAGTCCAATAACCACATCAAATTGTCATTTGATCAGGGAAAAAAGTGGAATGATTTTTTGATTCCTACCGGCTGCTATGAGGTTGAGACCATTGATGACATTTTGCAAGAATTTGTAATGAAGGTTACAGGTGATAAGGGATGGGGTAAAAAAATACGATTAAGCCCCAATCCTAACACTTTGAGATGTGTACTGACGATTTTTGATCGTGATCTCTGGATTGATTTTAATGTAGATGCTACTATTGCATCGGTTTTGGGTTTTGCAAAGAGGATTTACAAGATTGGTCAGCACGAGGGTGAAAATATAGTGAAAATAATAAGTGTAAATTCAATTCTCGTACATTGCGATGTCATCGAATCTTCAAGGTTGAATGGACACAGAGCCCCGATAATTTATAGCTTTTTCCCCGATGTTGAACCGGGTGAAAAAATTGCACTAGCACCACAGCATTTAATATACTTACCAATAAGTCGAAGTCTCATAACAGATATGCGCTGCTGGCTGACCGACCAAGACGGACAAGATTTGAACTTAAGAGGCGAGACGGTAACTCTAACTTTTCATATAAGGGCATGCTGAAATGTATAAACCTGTTAAGGTGCATATTTCATCGAAGCAATATGAGAGAATTCGAAAAGCAATGGATCTTAGAAAACCTACTTCTCTTAATATTTCTGTTCATGGTTCACCGAGTGATAGACCGCTGCTTCTCACATCTTCGCAAATAAAACGTTTAGAGCGAGCAAAGCTGATTGGAAAGTCTAATGTTACTATTCGATTCAGTCGAAAGCAGTTGAAATCAAACATGGAACATACTGGTGGTTTTCTAGGAATGCTGGCAGGTTTAGCAGCAAAGGCTCTTCCGGCACTTGCAACTGGTTTGGCAACCTGTTTAGCATCCGGAGCTGCAAAAAAATTGGTTGGAGGAGATGGTTTATATTTACAGAAGAAGGGACATTGTATACGTATAGATCCCGTAAAAGGAAAGGGACTTTATCTTAGCCCCCGCAAAAGGGTTGAAAGGATTGGAGATGGTCTTTTTATTCGGCGAGGTTCGACATATCACCCTGGATCGGGACTTATTTTTGGAGCTAATTCTCCGTTTAAAAATGTACCTATACTTAATTTACTGCTATAATTCGTTTGCAAAGTTGATGATCTATCATTGTGTTCTTGTAATGCATCGAGTATGGTCACTGTTTTTGGAGTCCGCAGTAAAGTAGGAGTGCGATGACCGCCGGGTCCACCGGGACCATCTGGTCCACCTGGGCCTAAAGGACAGAAAGGTGATGCTGGATCGTCTAGTACTATTGATTCTTTGTGTTCTTTGATGCCTCGGACAGTTTTGAAAAACTTGCAAACAACGGAGTGTGAGGGGTCGTTTTTTCTTCATGATTCTTCGGCTGATCTGACTAGAAAGGGTGAAGACATAGTTGCGTGGCATACTAGACGTACTGGAGGGAAAGACCTGATTGGAAAGCTTCCATGTCGTGAAGTGATTACTTTACCTAATGATCAGGGTTTTGCCTTGAAGTTTACTAAATCCCTCTATCACGAAGATAATTTCAACTTTATTGGTGTACATCCTGGTGTTGGATTCGTATGTTTGACATTTAAGACAGATAGTAGCGAAGATGGGACCTTGATATCTAATTTCAATTTTCGTCAACCTACTTATCCGTTTCACGAGATTTCAGCTAGTAGTACGGAAATCTTTCTTTGGGGACCAAAGGGAGATGATTTAGAAAAAATTTGCATAAAACATGATTGTAGTAATTGGACTACTTTGTTTATACAGTGGCATACTTCGAATGAGGAAACTCTAGGGACGTATCATGTTCGCAGTGGTGCTGGTGTAGGGCTTGAAGGAAAATTTTTATTTGATAAGTTTTGGTCAACTACAACTGGTGTCAATGTGGGTGCACAGACAGAAAGTAAGAGGTTTTTTTCGGGCTTACTGAGCGCAATGGAACTCTACTTTTCTCCTACTCTGACAAGGTCAAAGATTCTATCTGCCGCACTTAGGGAATTGGTAGTGAAAAATCAATTGATTGACATTGGATTTAAAAGTGGTGCACAAAAAAGACAAAAAAGAGCTCGTGAACCAATCACTGCATAGTTAATTGTTTATTTTCTTTATTCTTTCTGGATATAAGCATTAATAAGTAATGGTTTTTTCTCTCTATTAATCGACTGTTGTGGCTGTTGCATGACGCATAAGGATGAGGTCAGAGAGTGAGGCGGAGAATTCTTGGCAAGATATATTTGAAGCTTTCGATCTCTGGGTTAATAATGTTTTAGATGTCGAATCGTGGCTAGAAAAAGCAACAAATTTGCAAGATGCCGTTGATAGAGCTTTAAATCGACAACAACTTGATGGACTCTTAAGTATGTCGACAATTGCAGAGATTCGATATGTATGTAGTCTCTGGATTAAATTGCTAAGCCTTATTTCGTCTTACAATATTGGTTCTGCTTTTGCAAAAGAGGAATTAATCCACATTCTTTTGGAGCTGCTTTCATTGAAGCAGATTAAATATGACATTATTGTTCGCTGTTTGCACAATTTGATATGAACCATTTTTAGAGTGACCTGTTGGAAATCTTATATTTTTTGACGATGTGTATAGTATTTTTTTTCTTTTGCTTAAACTTATAGGGGAGTGTTTATTTGATTGTATTTATGATATTTGATTGAATTATATGTACAAAAAGATTACCTTGTTTGTTTTTTCTTACTCGCCTTTTCTGGACTGTCTGTATGACATTGCGCTTCTATGCACTTATCCGCCTACGGATTATTGGTGAATCACTTCTATGCGCTTCCCTGCCTCAGGATTCTGGTGAATGAACAATCAATCTTTTTTTTGATTGCTGGGTGGTTTATGTTCCTTATTCCCTTTCTCATTAGTTCATATTTTTCACTACAAGATGGCTGTCTTAAAATTTTATCTAATCGCTATTTCTTTCTTTATTTTTATTAAATTTTTAAATTCGGTTATTGTGCGTTCAAAAGAGGACAATTGTCATGGAATGATATGTACAATAAAGAATCCAGTATGTGCAATACCGTTCAAAGATATTGGTCCGTTAAAGTGTTACCCCCCTTCTATAATTGTAAATCAACGAAATGTGAGATACGTCTTTATTGGAGGTGGTCGTGCAACATTTATTTATCTTCCTTCTTATGAAGACTTTCTACAATACGAATTTTTTGCTGTTGGCTGGTTTTTTTCTTCTTTTCTACATTCTTCAAGTTCTGGCTATGTAACACTAAAATTGAATTCAGATACTGCTGGCAGACTGATCATTTTACGTGGACAAAAAATTGTATATCTAATCAAATTCGCTGGGGTTCGACAACATCCTTCGCCGTCACCGTCAACGTCATCGACAAGAACGCGTAGTTTGCTTTTTAACTCAACTTTTCTTTCTCAGGTAGCTGCTTCTTCATTTAGTTTGACTCCGGTTTCGTCTTTTTCTTTTTCTCGTTCATCCTCTATTTCTATAGCGTCCGTTTCTTTTAAAAAAATCACTCTTTATTCTAGTTTTTCGTTACATCAAGCCTCCTCGAGTGTCTTATTTTCGTTCTTTACCACCAAACTTGCATCAAAATCGTCTAGAAATTTATCGTCGTCGTCGTCTTATTTGATTCTTACAACTTTTAAAGTTTCTCCTTCAAGTTTTTTGTCAATCCAATCCTCTATTACTGGTAGCACAGGCTCAGTTTTTTTCTTGTCCACTTTTATCAAAACTAATTCTACTTATGTTCCATGTGCTGGTATTTCTCGAACTCCTGTCTGGCAATTCTTTTTAGGTTTTATTTTTTTCCCACTCGGCATATTTTGTACACTTTTATTTCGCAAACTACGTATTAGATATCAAGTAGTGGACACTTTTTCAAGTAATGTATATGAAGATGATCAGTCTGAGGTTATAGAAACTTCAGTCTGATGTGCTATATAACATTTTGTTTTTAGGATGTCAAATAATTTTTTAAAGCTATAAGAAAGCTAGCCACGTATTCAAATCTTGAAAGAAAATTGATTATCCTATTTAGCGGAAATTGAGAAAGTGTAGTCTTAAATAACGTATAGTATTTTTTTTGACATCTAAGGATTTGTCGTACTTTCCTGACATCCTTAATCTATTATATATTTGATCATTTTTGTTCGGAAATTGAAAACGTGTACTCTTTAATACCGTATAGTATTATTTTGTCAACTAAGGTTTTGTTGTACTTTCCTAACATCCTTAATCTATTATATATTTGATCATTTTTGTTTAATCGCTATTGTTATTCTTACCTTCTTTTTTCATTATCATACATATTTAAGTGTGAGATTTTAATTTGACAGCTTATTTCTGTTTTGACTGTGTAACACATATATTACATAAAATGGTTGAGATTTTTAAGTGCCGTTTTTGTGGAAAGACAAAAAAATCACGATATAGCGTAAAAAGACACGAAAAAAGAATAAGGTGTCCTTTTAAAAAAATAGAAGATAAAAAAAGGTTTGGTAAAAGAAAAATTGGTCCGTTCAGTCTACCAATGAAAAAGGCAGAAATAAACGATATTGAAGACGGACCATGGAAATTCTATACGTCGGCAGTGTCGTCGAATTCGAAATTTTACTTTAATAACGAAATAAAACCGTTAGTAATAGACGATATCGATTTTTCTGAACCAATCGAAGTTCTAGACATAGACTTTATTTCAGAAATTAATTGGGAAGAAAAAGTTAGCATTATATAATAATCTAATTTATATACTAGAATAATCTATTTTTTTCTTAATTTTTTATAGTGTAGTGTAGTTTGCTTAATTGAAAAATTACATTTTCTTTTTTTTAATTTGTGTGTAGCTCGAGTTTGAGATTGAATCTACATATTGCTGAATATCTTTAATTACTTGGTCTGATGTAGGTTTTACAAATCTTTGCATTAAGATGTATAAATAGACAAATGTGATTGTAAATAGCATCTTCCGTAACACTGTCGCTTTTTATTGTTGTCTATTTAAGTTTGAAGAGTTGCTAACGAAGTTACTTCCTCAATTGCTTAGCGGTTACTAAATCGCTTGATTATGTGTATGTGTTATATATCAAGTTTCAGAAAAGATTCCTAAGATCCCAGTGATTTTTCTTGTGTGTGTGTGTGTGTGTGTGTGTGTGTGTGTGTGTGTGTGTGTGTGTGTGTGTGTGTGTGTGTGTGTGTGT
>JAUKPT010003339.1:0-12150 GCA_032273505.1 Nanomia bijuga | reverse complement strand
TTTTTCACTCGATAAAACCCTCGAACTATTATTTAATAAAATATCTCGGGTTTTATCTCGTGAAAAAAGCTTCACTTTTTCACCATTTAATAAATAGTTATTGTTATATCTTGTAAAATAGCAGCAAAAATCAATTTTATCTCAAAAACATGCTTTTCAGGAATGTTAATTATTTGCATGGAAATTTGTTTTTAAAAGTTTGTTCGATTTTTCTTCTCGAAGATATACGCATTTAAAGACGGGTTTTTCTACTCACCCTGTATAGAACAAACAAAATAATACGATCGTGAAATAGTCACATACAAATTCTGTCCGCCGAAAATTTTGTCTAGAAGTTGACTTAGCATACCTTAGCATACTATAGACTTAGCGGACAGAAATGCCGACATTTTGAGTTGGTGCCGAGCATTTTGTCCACAAAAAGTATTTGTCTGCCAGGTCATTTTATTCTAATCATCGAAAACCATTAGAAAGAGCTAAAATTCTCTTTACAGCTAGGGATCGATCAATAAAACCGGTTGAATATTTAATGAGTTAATGGCAAAAACAAAACAATATTATTATAGTGCAATTTTTTGCTTAATCAGCAAATAATATCACTTTATACTTTAAAAATGTAAAGGATAATCGATAATCGGGTTGTATTGTACAACTTTGATTGCCTATAGTAATACGAAAACGTATGCATAATTATGACATCATATTTATGTTAAAATAACAGTTTTTAGCCGATTCCCGTTCGAGAAACATTTTTTTGCAGAATTTTTTTCGCAGATATTAGTTTTAATTTAAAATCGTGTCCACACTAAGTCCAGTGAAGAGAATTTGAAGTCTTCAACATGTGATTTTTACCTGGAAAAGTTGAATTATATGGAAATATACCTGGATACAGAACTCTCTTCAGGTGAACAAATTTTTGTTTATCTCTTTTGAAAATTTTGCAAAAAACCACACGAAGAATAAATTTTTCAATTCAAGGAAATCCTAATTCAAAGTAGGACCATTTTTAACGGGTTTTAAAAAATCGGATTTTAAAATTTTCCCAATATTTTGAACTTTCCGTAAATTGTGTGATTGAACTCCCTACTTAGAATTAAAAAGTTATTGGATAATTAAAGAAGTAAAATTACTGTACTAGTTCCCAGACTAACTATTCAAAAAGGCACTTGAATTAATTTTAAGAATACCGCTTCAGTTGGTGACACAAATAACACATCCTCACAAAAACTGTTTTTCTTTTTTTATTTATATAAATATGAGTAGGTTGGAGTAAAAAATGGATTATATTTAAAACTCTCCCATCCAAACTTATCATTTTGTGATCGTTCATGAGTTGATTCAGGGTGTGTTAGGGTGTTAATTCTTAATTTTTTTTTTTATTATTTCTCTGTATTTGTCTGGGAGAAAAAATGCTGCGAAGTAGCTATAGAAGTAGTTGAGTAGTTTTCCAAAATATTTTTTGTGTGGTACACTTAAATATTCTCAGGATTCTACGATTCTACTGTGTTTAAAACATCTGTAGTGGAAGAAGCGATCGTTAGATGCGCGGGTAAATCATGAACAGCTTTTCAGCCTTTTAATAGTTGTTTACTTGAGTAAAAAAATCGTGAAAAACTTCTGCTTTGATTAGCCGAACAATAGTAAATTCTAGAATCAAATAAAGAAAGAGAATCTTTATAGAATATGACAGTACGTAGAAAATAACGAAAGCTACTTTGGGACCTTAAAGTGTTATTGTCAAAGCAAGTTTTGTTATGCAAATTAAGCTATTATGCACTACGACAGCGAGATGACAGTTCATGAAATACACGTTTGACGGAGCCTGAATTAAGATATCTTTGAAGTTTGTTCGTGTAGGTATAGAAACACCGTTTGGCTTAGCAAAACAACTATTTTAAGTTCGTGAGATTCGCTTTAGTTTGATCATGAAACATATGTGTCTCAGCCCACAATATTGTGAAGTAATTCCAGGCTTGGTTGTATAAACGCTTTTCAATTTTCGTGGAGCAAATAAGAGGATCGATAAAGAAAACAAGCTTTGTAGAGGGCATATTAATCACTAAGCACTTGATTTAGATTATAATTATTTCACCGACTAAGAATTTTACACCTTAGGCTTGATAAAAATCTGACGAATCATAAGTAGGTCCTGGATTATATAATTTCGATTAAGAAAATGGTGTTTAAGTTAATAGAAAGAACAAGATTCAATCAGAAAGGATTATTCTGTACCGAAAAACATGAAATGCTCGAAATAACGCGAAACTGCATTGACACAAACCCAATTAATATTGTCACCCTATTGCTGTAATATCAATTCTTGAACTTTTTTCATACGATTGGTAAACCATTTTTTCAGTGATTCATCCAGATAGTTTATAATTCGTAATTTTCAATCAATGGAAATACAAATTTAGCCATAATCAAGAGCCTTTATTTTGTAAATAAATAAAATAAGTTTCAAGGAGAGGGCAAATAGCGTCCCTTCGACGCTCGATGCCCGCGAAATCTTGGAACATATGTCTACACTTTTGCAGCTAAGAATATATATTTTCCTTCGGATATTATTGATCTCAATCATCTCCCCTTTCCCATGCCAACAATTATTTCATTCATTATAAATTGATACATCTTTTATACTTTTATTTTGAAAATATATCTCTTCAACTTCCCACCATGCTATAGACTATCACAGAGCAATTTCTCAAATTTATCACAGCGGTTGAGCCGATCGGGTTAAAGTTAATTAATAGCAATTTCGAGTGATCTTTTGGTTCCTAGTATGGCTAGAAGAAAATAGTTGTTAATTCTTCGAGCTGATAGACTACATGAATATCTGCAACTGTATAGTTTTTTTGAATGTTAACGTTTGAAGACATGCATTTTTAATCACCGACATCTAAAAACTTCCGTTTTCACTCGAGGCTTGTGAATTCAGTGTTGCTCTAGCGTAAACAATCTGAGCGCGGAACTTATTGACTTGAAAAAGAAGTCAGTTCGTTACCTTACAATGGATATGCAAAATAAAGGCCTTTGCAATTGTTTAAGATGAAAATATTTTGCTTACCTGGGAAAAATGTGTTTACATTTGAGTTCATTTTTGACTAAGATGAAGAATTTTCACCGATTAGAAAAGGAATATGATGGAGTGAAAAGCGGCCACATGTCTTGATTTGAGAGTAAAAAAGGAAAGTGGGAGGTCGTACTCCTTCGTGTATGTAAGTATGGGGTTTTTAAGTGGGGGTTATTCAGGGGTTCAAATAAGACCTTGGGGACGGGGAAATTCCCCAGCTGAATATATTTTATATGCATTGTTCTCACGTGCCGACATTAGCTAATTTATCTTTCTTTCTTTTCTATTTACATCACCCTTTAGTCTGTGGGGTATACCAAAGAACTCTGGAGACTTGATTTCAGTCGAGTGTCACTTTGACGCGTTGCCGCTCATAAGCATTAATGAAATAATAGAAAAAATCCAAAAAGATATCTCCATAAAGAAAAGGTTAAAAGCTGTCAAAGTCGAAAGGTTGAACACTGTTGGAAAGCAAATTTGCTACTGATCATTTATTGGGATCATTTATTGCGATTTGGAAAGCAATTTAAACGCTGATCAGTTTTTAATAAAAGACTAACACCTAAATGTAAAGAATAAAGAAGTTATACAGCTTTTAAGTTATACAGCTTTTAAGGTCTGAATACTAGTCAATTTCACCTCATTAATTGCACAATAACTCCTTCTTTTTTCATTTTAAGGCCATATTTTCTTAGTATTAAAAGATCAGTAACAAATGTATTCATTTTTGACAAGTTGGCATTTTTTTCATGATGGATACATCTTTTTCTTTTTGGAGTTGTACAATATATCAAGTGGCAATCAAATTCAAGTCTCTAGTCCCTAGGAATCGCACTAATCCAAAATAAAATTTATCCTTCAGACTAAGAAGATATAGTTTTTAATCTCGTACTCATTATACCAATTTTAAATTAAACATTTCTTTTTTATTTCAGAGGATCAAAACGTTTATGTCGTTGAAAAATAGCCGTGCATCGTAATTCGACAATAGTAATGCAAGAGAGATGAGTCTGTGCTGCTTAACCTCTTACTGTAGACAAGAAACTAAAACTGATTCGAAACAAAAGACCGTACAAAAGACGAAAGAAGGCAATTCCATAACTGCTGAAAGATGTGTACGGTTTTACAGCTTAAAAGAAATAGGTAAAAATATAAAAACAGCTGGTACCAGTAGTAACTTTACTCAAAAGCAAGATCTTGAATATATCCCACTGGTTAGATATCTGGATAAACAGAGTTTGCAGAAAGTATATCTCATTCTGTAAACAACTTTTAATAATAAGCTTTCATATGTTTACATGTCTGCTGAAACCGCGTAACTATTACAAAACTATGAATTGATTGGATGGTATAATCACACTTTCGCTTTTTAATCGTGTGTGATTTATCAATTTAATCTATGTGAATTCTAATAAATTCTTCTTCGTAATCATTCTTTTTAATGGACTCGTGCATTCTTGAATTACTTTTGAACGAAGGCATCAATTGGTCATTTCGCTAATATAGTAATCAGTAACCAGTTCTTTTCACGGTTTCAGCAGGCAAATCAAAGGAGCGAAATCAAAGGCTGAATTTAGAAGACATTTTTATAGGCCCAAATTTCAAATGAAGAAATAAGAACGATACACGATAATCATACACCAAACCCCAAGAGTACGAATGAGTCAAGCGAAAAATACATTTTAAAACATTCATGCCAACAAAGATAAGCTTTTTCGACGAAGAGCATATAGAATGTTATTTGATATAAAAGACTCAAAAGCAGTCTTGAACAAGTTTTTGGTTCGGTGTTAACATTAACCATTTTGTTACACCAATGTTTTTCAATGTTTGTTGACAGACCACTATACGGCAACTTTCACCTTAATGTACTTAGGTCTAATTTAAACAAAATACATTTATCGACGGTCTGTAATATTACTTTAGTTAGCACGGTTATACCTTGTCGATTGTCGGAATCACCCTGCATCACAGGAACAGTGGCATATGTTACAGTGAGTGTATTGATCCAGTGATACAGTGAGAAATTGATCCCTTTTTTGCTGTCCGAGTAGAAAAAATGTCAAAAGATTATGTGACATTTAGGTGGACTTGATTTTAGCGGTTCAATATCCTGCTCTGTCTCAGTCAAAAATCTTAAAAAATATTTGATTTTTATTGTACCAGTCAAAATTGATTTTTTTAGCAATTAGTTGCCCATCTAAAATTCATTTTGGTAATTTTCCTGTCCCAATCATATTTTGCTAACAAATCTACCACCCCAACCAAAATAAGGTTAAAAAAAATCAAATATTTCTTGCTTGGCAAGAAAAAAATAGTTGCTCGTAAATTTCTAGAAAGAGTAGAAAAATGCAAATGAAAGCACTTGAAAGGTACTGAATACATCCCAATCTAATTCCTATAAAGTACCCTTGCACAGGGTTGATACTGCATGGAACCAGCCTTTTGAGGATAAAATAATTTCCAGACTTTCCAGCTATAATGTGTTCATAACTACCATCCATATTCTAATTGTTTTATTAAAAGATTTTAGAAAGTTATGGGTAAATATTTATATCGAATTCCAACCATATAAAGGAAATTACATTGATTTTCCGGCCTTTTCAGCCTATCCAGCCTTTCCAGCCGGAGTACTAGCTCTGTTGCTAGGCTTGTCAGTAAATGAATTCTTGGTAATCACTTACTGAATCGCACTGATAAAGTTCACATTCAAATTTACCTATAATTTTGTATACAATCCCTAAGGAAGCAGCATGGTCGCCTCTATAGATGACAGAAAAAAATAGAACAATTTTTAAACTTCAACAATGAAATAACATAATTCAAATATATCTATCTTTCTATTTTTCATATTATTAGCTTACATGTTGTCAAAAAAAATAGATTGTCATACAAATACAAAATACAAAAAATATTAACACACAAAATAATCGTTGTTGTAACCCAGTTAATGATTGAAGGGGAAGGGTGGTGGCTGTGGATCGGAGTCATTTATCGTTTTCATATTTCCAGGACAAGGATTGGTGCAAATATGTCATACTATTCTTTCAAAACGTACTCAAAGATTCAAAACGCAGGCATTTCAGTAAGATAAAGTTTGTGATCAATTACACGATCGCGCACAAGGATTGCGCAATCGAGTTTTTGTTGGCCTTTTTTAAAACCAGTTGTTATCTGATTGGTCCTTTTTTAAACACATTTATAACATCAACATTATATGATACGACATAACGCATACTTTGTTGATACTTTGACACTTTGACTCGATCTCGCAACACTGACAGGTCTAAAAACGAAGTATTTGCACTAAATTTTTGAATATTTCGTTCTCAGTGCCTTCATTGACTCCAAATGTTCACTGAAGGTTTAATTTGGACACGAATTTTGGCCGGGGTAGCCACTAGGGTGGTGTTAATACAAGTTTTTTTTATAGATGAACGGGATAAAAATCCATGTAGAAGTTAGCATATTATTGGATGAAAAATAATCATTTTCTTTTTTGATTCAGTTTCTTGCTCAAAATTTAAATTTATTTTAGAAAAGTTGTAAAATAGTTGTAAAATAGAACCATGCATGTTTTATCTTGCTGAATTTCACCTAATCAATATTGTATGAAAACACATTAGATTTACATAACCTTAAAAAACCGTTTTTATCTGGTTGCAGTTGCGGATCTGGAGTGTCTTCAGTATCTTCTTTTAGGGCAGTTAATTATCAATTAAGACTGCGTTAAACTGAGTTCACGATGATGGAAAACACTTTGAAAAGGAAGTCTTAAAGTATTTGTTGTTATGTTTTTCAAGTGCTCCAATTTCTAAAATTCCACACAGCTTGGGTAAATGTGAATTTGAAGACCGGATCCGACACTGGGTTGGGTAGGATCGAATGAGCACCATGAAGATGTAAATTAACAAGCAATAGGGCTAAATTAATTATCATACAGTCATTGTATTTATAAAGACCTTTCATTTTTCATCAAAAATAAAGTCAGGACGCAAAATCAAAAATCGCAAGTGCGCCTAAATTCGTAGAGGTGAAGTTCATTAGTCCGGTTTCAACCTTTTTTGAATAAAAATACAGTCTTAAAAATGATCTTGTAATATTCTTAAGTGATTTTGTCAACGTAATTTTCAACCAATCAAATCTTATGATAGGCAGTGCGGTCAAGTTTGGTCCCGGAAGAAAAAAGTCCTTAAATGGGACCGAAACGGGCCCACTTTTTTTCAAAATATGGATCAAAAAAGTATCACAGGGGCCTTTCCGAACCATAATGCTACATTTCCTTGTCATGGAAAAATAACATTTTGGAAATAAGTCCTTAAGTTGTTCTTATTATAAGTAAAGAAAGACAGGAGTCTAAATCTACTTAATGATTTATAAGTACTTTTTTTCTCAGCTGGATTTTAATACGGGACCAAATGTCTAAAAATAAAAAATAAAAGGGACCAATATTGCCTACTTTACCTTTTTAGGGACCTACTTAACCACACTTGGGCCTATAGACCCAAAATTATCATTAAATCGGCATGCACCGTCTTTTGTGTTGTCAATTTCTACATATTTACAAAAAAAGAGGAAATAACTAACATAGCGTTCCAAAAATATAAGCACGCTTATAAATATTTAGATAAATAAATAAATAAATAAATAAATAAACATCTAAACTAAAAACTATATGAATAATTTATTGTTCATAATCACACGATGTAACAAGTGCTTTATACCTTTAAGGTTTAGGACACATTGTATCAATATTCGTCTTTACTTGGCCAGCTCATTCTCTATCATTCTCGTCATTTATTGGTAAAAACATGTTTCCGTCAGGGTGTTGCCTCTATCATCATTGTCACAGCCAGTGCTGTTCTTTTGTCAAATGTATGCATTGTTTTCATCGCGTTTTCGTCACACATTATATGTCTTTGTAAAAAAATAAGTTCTTTCTTTTCTAATACTTGATAACAGTCAATCGCAGCTCATTTATGAGCCACGGAAGGTCTCGATCAATCAAACAAGCTTTGATTGACCAACAAAGTCTTGAATTAACCGTAAATTGTCTCGATTAATCACAAATTGTCTTGATTATCCAAACAACATTAGGCTTTCGAGTGGTATTTGTGTTCGTTTTGGCTTTTTTCTTTTGTGATGACGACAGTAGCGTTTGTTTGACATATCGAGGCAACACGGACTGTTTCCAGGACAATCAGAGTCAATGTTGCAAGGGAGCTGGGGATAGTAGAAAGGATCACGAAGAGGACAATGTTTTGAAACTGAAAAAAGAAAATGAAAGAATGAATGTCAGTAAGAAACAAGTTTTATTGTTGCATATGCCGCGTGGGGGAATTGGAACTGCGAATTTCTCACTTTAGGGGTTGTCAACAAATTATATTTTTTTTGTTCGTTTTGTTGGAAATCACATCTTCAAGATTCTAATTAGTACACTTCTAGATAATTTTGAATTGAAGCAACAAGATTCTTGATGAAATTATTATCAACAATTTGTAGACAATTCCTTTATTTGATTTATTGACACCGTGACTTATCTAAATAATCTCAGGATATGAATGCAATGTAGCTAATGCTATTAGAACGCCTAACGCAAGTTGGCAACATATATGAAAACTTTGGTCTGCACTGTGAACTCAAAAGTTTGTCTAATCTAGACTATTGATTAGTTGAAAATGACATCACCAAGAATCTGATTGGTTCATATAAAAATTACACAATTCTGGTGATATTGATTTGTGAACCAATTAATATCTTCATGATGTTATATTTGATCAGCCATAGTCTACATTAGACTAGGTTCTGAGACGACACCTTAGGCATTCTAATAGCGTTAGCAACATTGTATTCAGATTATCAATTAGATTATAATTAGAATTTCATATATATTTACTGAACTTGGTCCGTTATGATGAGCAAATTGTCAAGAAACTTAATAATTACCTAGCAACCTAATTGCATACTGGAATATATAAAATCATCTATTTATTTTCGATTTAGACAATTCGAAAATGAGAGAATATATTTCTATCAATAAAAAGCTATCTAAAAATCTTGGTCTAGTTCCAAAACAATTTTACTAAGCTAAGCAGTTTATCTAGGAATGCTCTTTAAGACAAAAATTTAAAAGCTGAATATTCTGCATAAAATACTAAAACTGAAATTGCAAATAGTTTATGTAGAGTCTGTTTAGTTATTCTGTCTGTCCTTTGCAGTACGTTGCTATTTTGTTTGGGACGTGGTCACATGGTCGATGCACAACTTTCTTACTTTCAGGTTCAGAATAATTTCCCCCCTCCCTTCGCTTGTTACTTTTTCGAATTTTTTTCACCCAGGGCATTTCTTTTCCAATCCCTCCTGTTACCAATTTTTTAATGGTGAGGATAAAGGTCTTGGGAATGAAAATTACGTTGATTTATGAAAAAGTTCTTACTTTTTTCAAAATTTTTTCCATTCACAATTCCAAAACCCGTATTATTCGGAACCTGGGAGTACATTAACATTAAGTTAAGACAGAACAATTTTACAGACTTGCCGTGTGTGTGATGGTTGGGACCAAAAAAGAACCGATATACAATAAACATACCTATAATTTATAATTCTGCGCGGCGTCTTTGCTTATACTAAAGAAAAAGCCAAAATAAAAGAAATAAAAAAAATTACGCGCCCTTCACTTTAAACCCTCTAGCAGGGTGCAATGTGTCGCATTTATAAGACTATATAAGGGACGTTCTCAAAGTATGGTCGAGAAAGCCTTGATGATTAACTGGAAACTGCATCACTGATTATCTAATTGATTTCCATTAGGCCTATTCAGACAGAGCCATTGATTAAGTTTAACAAGACGAATTTAACTAGTCTGTGTGACTTTGGGATTTTGGTATAACCATATATGGAACGTTCGTACCTTTCATACATTTTCTTAACGCGATATAAATGTTAAAGACACAAGTGAGTACCAGCCTTGAAATTGTATGTGAGCTTCATTTATTGTGATGATTTACCATCAAGTTGCGCAGGAAATGGGGGTCTTATAACAGCTCGATTTGGCTCTTTTTATTAATATCTCGTAATAAAAATGGTCATTTGGTCTTACATTTGTAAAATATGATTATCTTTTGACGATTATGAAATTCACCAAAAGTCGTGATTTTTGGACCTTTCTTTGAAAAAATTGGGGTATGTCAAGCCTATGTTTTGTAGCGATTGAAGCTGTTCCTATGGCACAAATTATTACCTTTTCCAACGTAGACTGTAATTTATTCTTATCTGCGTGGTAACCAAAATATTATATTGTGTAATTCACCGACGACCTGTAACTAGACGTTTTACCGAGTTCGCACAGATTTGTTAAATTCGTCTAGTTAGATTAAATCAATCAACCGTTTTGTCTGAATAGGACTATTAAAACATTTCAAAATAACTGCTATGCATTTGTTTTTTTAGATAACTTTTGCAATTATTAATATTAGTTTTTTTTAATTATTTTTGTATTTGAAACCCTAGAGAATTATTGCGTGTTTCAAATAATAAAATAAAAAATTGAGAAAATATTGAAAATATTTTGATAATATTTTGAAACGGACTTTAGAAGAATATAAAAGAATGACTTAATGCTTTGAAGAATAGCCCTTACACATTCTCCTGCGAACTTCATTGTTATCTGCAAAAGATTGACCCTAAAGAACGTTAGGGTTAAGCAAAGGATTCATCGTCTCATGTTTTCATTTTTCTACTAATGAAAAGTGTTGAGACATTATATCTGCTTGTATTTTACACAAAATGCCTATTCTAAATCATTTAACAGCTGCAGTCTGCAAATTACTAATACTAAAATTCCTCTTTGTGTTAAAGTCTTTTTTTTGTCAAATGATTCAAAATAGACTAACATTAGTTTTCCTTTGTTCGAACGGTTCTAAGTTGATTTCAACTGTGTATTGGTTTTGCATTACAGCGACCCCTGTCTCAGTAGATTCAAAAAGTTCATTGGGGTGCATGGTATTTTTTTGCTAATGCTGTCTGATTCTTAGCTAATTTGACGCATTTTTCGCTAAAATTGTTGAATTGTTGAATTCTCTTGCAGAAGTATGTTGGGTCAGTACACTTTTTACTTACTACTGAGTTAACTTTTTTTGGATAGTTTGCGTAACTTGTTAGTTATCAACCATAAATAGTAAATAAAAATAAAAATAGATGGTATAAATTTTAAAGATAAAAAAAATGGTTATTACTCTGTCAGATTTCGATTTGATTGTATCTTTGATTTAATATCCTCTACGAAGCAAATAGTAGCTTTCTTCGTAATCCCAAAATCAATATACATTTCCTGAAGTCTGAATGCCGTTCGAATCAAGAAAACATAACATTATGTTGATCATTTAACTGTAATGAAATTCAACACAAACTCTCGGCTCAATTTCCAAATAACTTATGTATTATTGGTACAATTATCCAGTGACAGTACCAAATATTAACACCAAGTTATTTGGAAAGCACCAGATGCCCGTTAATGACATCTAAGACAATACTCCTTCGTATCAAGTGCAAACACATTTATCAAGACCACTCCTATTTTTTAGTCACCTAAGAGTACAGGCAACTTCTAAGCAAATGAAAGGCTGAAATAGCATTTAATCTTGATCGAATATAAACACTCAGAAATAGAGTTGCTTGTAATAACTATTTGTATAGAATGTAGATCTTTATTGTGCACTTGAATATGGAGATATTAGAACACATTTTGACCACGCCCTTGGTCCAGTCTCGTTAGCGTTAATTGGCATATGTAAAGTTTGTATCCACAGTCAATAGTTATCTATGATATATAACAACTCAGTTCTAACGAGTCTGTACCATTTTCTATATGGAAATAACATAACATGATACAACATAAGATAACATAACATAAAAAAACATAGCATAACATAAAATAACATATCACATCACATCACATCACATTACATCATATCACATAACATAACATCACATCAAACATGACATTACATGACATGATATGACATCACATAATATAACACAACACAACACAACACAACACAACACAGCACAACAGTACA
>JAUKPT010003338.1:0-12150 GCA_032273505.1 Nanomia bijuga | reverse complement strand
CACACGGGTGGAACGACTCAACTTGTTTCAGTTATACGAAGTAAGTCCCGTTATGTTCCTGTTATGTTGCAGTTTTGATTTCTTTGGCACGATTAGTTGAAAATTAAATGGACAATAAAGTTGATCATAGCTGCTTCTATGTTCTTGGACCTCGATACATTACTATATTAATGAACGATGAAGTTGATTATAGTTGATTATTATTAGTTGGACGTTGTGAAGATTGATATATAAATGGACAATAAAGTTGATCAAACATGATTCTTATTTCCAGCTCACGTCAGTTTATATGGACAAAAAAGATGATCGTAACTCTACATTCTTGGAGGTTGTCAAGTTGATAAACAAAATAACACTAACTATTCACGTTGATTTATAGTAAGTTTTATATTGAAAAAATAATAGTAGAAATGAAGAGAAAAAGTAAATCTGCTTTATCTCTAAAAGTCTGATGTCTCAACCCTGAAACTAGCCTCGCAACATAAGCTTTTGTGTAAATCCAAAAGAATCAAAAAAGAAATCTAAAAGAATCCGAAATCCAAAAATTTCAAAATCCCGTACAGTACGCCTTTTTTTCAAGTAATTTATCCATCGGTCATTATCTGAATATACAATGAATACACAGTGCAGAGAAAAGTTAATTTCAATTAGTATCATCTTTACCTTTGCCAATGATATTCATTTTGCTATTTCAAAAATTTCATGAGATTTTTAATAAAACTAAATAAATATAACAAATGAAACTCTAAAATCATTTTTGCAAAGTGCGATTACAAATATTTTAACTTTTATGGAGAAAAGAAAACAGAAAACTGCCAAACCTAATTCAATGAGAATCTTTAAAAAATACCTATGATGCAATCTTTACAACCTTGAACCTTTAAACGTTTTCTACTTTAGATAATTGATGTTCATGCAGAGGAGAAAAAAGTGAAATTTTAAGGAGAAGAAAGGTTAATCCTATTTAATTTCCAAACCTATTTTCCTAATCGCTAGATCTCTAGAAATATTTGATTGCTGTGAAATTGTTTCATTTTTATACGGCATATTTTCCGAGTACAATGAGAAAACATTCTTTACAAAGGTGACAACTGATTTTCTATCCGGAGATTTTCCCAATGTCTGTCCGGGGTAATTAATAAAACTTTATCTCTTATTGTTGTGTTATGAAATAGAATGTTATTATCAAATGTAGTTTACAACAATCAAGCAGGTTAGCGAAGATCCAAGTCAGTGAATATCCGCTATTCGAATCAGAGTACCCTCTTTTAGTGTTTCGTAGAAACAAGTATGAAATTTGAAAATGAAATAAAAAAAATTATCCAGTAAATGAACAGTCATGTAAATGAAAATATCGTGAAATTAAAAAAATCGACTCATCTTCATACACAAAAATAATTGAATGAGAAAACAAGCACAATTTCTCTTTACAAGTTCATCAAAGAATATTTTTGAATACTTACCGAAGGAAGAATTTGTATTATGAGATATAAAGGTATCAAAAAGAATTAAATAACGAAAACAGACCTCTAGTTGCGTAACGAAACTTAATTTCTCATCAAAAATGATGTATTTGCAGCTTGATGCAATATTAGTTAAAGAACAAACATTTTGCTTTGCATATTGTTTACTTATATCTTTACAATGCTATTACCATTTGCATCAAGACTGCCATGGTAATATAAAACATAGAGTAATGCACCCGACTCTCCCGACTTCTATGAAAAACAAAAGGATTTTTTTTTATGTTTTGCTGCCAAACCTATGGCTTATCTAACAACTTGATTATTGAAAATGATATAATTGACATTCTGATTGGTTCTTTTTGTAAGATTGTCGTGATGTTTTGTTTTAACAAATAAACAAATAATTTGAAACAATCAGATTCTTCATGAATTAATTTTGAACAGTACCTCTTCTTATATGCTCTCGAAAATAATAAGGGGAGACTCGTAAATCGATTTTGTAATATAATAACGTAAATTGACGTTTAGGGGGATGGGGGTCTAGAAAAGGCTCTTTTTTTACGTTAACACTAAATCGATTAGAATCAGCGAAAACTTAACGTCAATTGACGTTATCATACTACAAAATCGATTTATGAGTTTCCCCTAAATACAAATTACTTCTTAAATTCCCTATTTTTACTTACTATTCACGGTCTTACCAAAATTATAACCCGGTTTCGTGAAATGAAGTTGTAGAATGCTTACCTAAAACAAATAATGGGTTTTGTACGTGGCATAGATAAAATCTCAAAACAAGCATCTAAACATGAAATTTCTAATAATCATGAGGATGTTGTGTAATCTAATGCGTACGTGATATTCATAAAAAAAAAGAAAAGAAAATAAAGTGAAAAAGATGATGAAGGAATTATATATCAATTAAAACAATGTTATAACCTAATAACGCAACGCTAAGCAGTTACGACAATGTGTAACGATAATCTTAACTCAAGCAGCTTAAAGATACAACGACGTTGCCTATTGGTTAGAGCGCGTAAGCATGATTCTGTTTGGTTCAACTTTGAACAATCTAACCAGGTGTGCTTTTTATATATCTCTCACGTGTGCACTTTTTTAAAATTCGACAAAAGAATGAATAATTGTTAATAATTTAAATCTTCTTACAATAAACTTTTAGAGTGCTGGAAAAAATACGACTATTGTCGTTATATAAGCAATATATAAACGTCTTATATCCGGTTGTCAGGCTACGCCCTCCAACCTTGATATTAGGCGTTTACATATATTACTAATTCCCCAGGAGAATATGTAATAAGAGCGTAAATTACTCGGTATCTCTCGAAACCGAATTCTGAAAATTTCTTAAGAATCTTCTGGAATCTTTTCAAAATCCTCGGAATCTTTTGGAATCTCTTCTCAAAACATCGAGTTATTCAATATCTTCAAACTATTTAGGCAAGGATCCCGATTGGTGTGCTGCCTACCAATCGTATTGTCAGTATGAAAGCATCAGATTGGAATGCCAACACACCTGCAACGTAACGACGGAAAGTAAGTCAAAACTACTCTTTGAATGGTTTAAAATTTTATCAACAGGCTCTGATACGAAATTGGTTGCATTATAAAAATTCAGCATTTTCTCCAATTTAAAAAGCAAAAATACTACACGGGCATCATTACGTATTATTACTTTGCTTCGGAGGATTTTAATTGTTACTGTTCCATTTGTTGTACTGTCTCCCCAAAGGATGTCCCTTTCACTTCAAATTTTGCTATTAAAATGTCCATCCGACATAGTAACAGACCCAACAACGATCTGATTGGTTTAAATCAAATTTTATTTATCATTTGATTATTTTTCTAAACTAAAATTGCAGGTTTTTAGTGGACAAATTATAATCTTTACTTAACTATTAAATCAGTAATTTCCCCCATAATTTGTACACAAAAAAGTGGTGGTGGTGGTGGTGGTAGTGTTGGTGTGACGTATGTATGTATGGTTGTTTAATTTTCTTATTTCTTTCTTTAGTTGAACCGTCATGGTGTGCAACATATAAGAATCTTTGTGACCAAAAAACAATCAAAGATAGCTGTTTGATAACATGTGTTAAAGGTAAGCACAATAAATTAGTCTTTTTTTACTTTTGTTCGTATAACAAGGTTCAACCTCCTCTGCACGAATATTTATCACGACATATTTGAGTCGTGAAAGTGTGTTTTTTAAATTGAGCATTCGAATGACAATAAGAAAAGGCGTAACCGTTATGTAAATTGTGAGTTAAATTAATAATAATTAATAATAAATTGTGAGTCAAATTAATAATAAAATCTCTAAACTCTAACTCTAAATGTAGTGGGGAGTCATTTGAAACACGCACAGTCAGTGACTCCCTTAACCCTAAATTTCTACCCCCCAAAAATACTTTTGTTAATTAAGAAAATTAAGGACTTAATTTTCAGTGAATCAAATTTAGTTTTGAACATTTCCTGAAGATTGCAAGTCCGTAGGTGGTCTAGTTTCATAGTTATGGCTCTTTGGTCAGGTGGGACTATAGTAAAAAAAATTTGAAAAAAAAACATTTTTGTGTGCTCCTTTCTTCCTGGAATTGTCCAAATTTTTGGATTTTGGTTATCTAAATGAGATTTCCCATCTTTTACCTTTCATTTGAGGGGTCAACCATTTAAATTGGATTAACGGTTTTGGAGTTGAGGAGTTTTAAAATGTGGCACTTTTTTGGCCAAAAAAGTGAAAAATCTGGCAAAAAAATGCCGTCACCAGCCCCAATTTCCAAATTTTTCATTTTTTTTCGATATTCATAAACTACACGTAGAAACAAAGTTTTGTGCCAAATTTTAGCACATCACGATGATTTTTACGGAAATAAACTAGGGGGGGGGTTTAACCCCCCCAGTAAACGAACGTACATAAAAAAGCCCGCTAAATATAGGGTTAAAACAATTATTGTCTACTGGAGAATAATTCAAGGTCTATTTATTGATTTACTAAACACCTGCTGGCTTCACTGGACATCTGCTCCCTTAAAACAATTATTCTCTACCGGATGATAATTCAAATTCTATTGATTTTCGAAACAACTGCAAGTTGGGCGATGAAAGTTCCTGATTTGGGGAATTTATATGATTGTAACTCTGCAGTCAAGTTAGGAGTTAATGTCACACCATTGGCAAGTGCGTGCCATTCTGAGATGGCGTTTCGAAGGAAGGAAAAGTTTTTCGCCATAGTAAGACAGTATCAAAGAGCTCCAGTAGGGTTTTTTTTATGTGAGATTCATGTTCTGACTAAGAAACGTAACGAAAAAGCATTTTATGCGAAACGCGGCATTTTTAGAAATCGAGACTATGCAATAAATAACGTTCATTTATATAGCTACAATGAAAAAAACAAAACTCATTTCATGTGACTCGATCCACGAAAATAGTTGGTTTTGAAAAAAGATTACGTTTTTTTTTTCTCGCGAACTACGTAACTACGTATTTCAGGAGCAATAAATATTCGACCCTCTTTTTTATCGGATCGAAAACTCGATCCTCTCTTAAAAGATCAAGCACCAAAAACATTTTTATGGGGTTATTATGAGCATGTAATAATAGCAGAAATAACGACAAAATGCAAAAGGTTTTCAAAATAAAAAAATATGGAGGTTACGTCACCATTTGTGCTTACCCCCTTTTGCACCAATAGTCACCATTTTGGGCGACCCCCTCCCCTCTCCCCTCAGAATGTCTATTGAAGTAATAATGCATAAAAAGGAAAGGCTAGAAAAGACCGTAAGCTCGAAAAAGTCTATAGCATACATAGCATACAGTTTTGAACTAGGCTAACTTTGTTTTTAAACTCACGGCGATAAATTGCGACAATTTTACGCAAGCATGGTCGTATCAACTGCAAATTCTTAGTTTAACATAATTACGTTGTAATGAAATTTCCTTATGTTTACAAAACATTTTCTTCTATTATACTTATATCTCTTTCCTTTCTCAGCTTTTATTTGTATGTAAATTCATCAATTTAACATGTGTCATCATATTTTTATAAATCAAAATATTCATGGTCTTCATTGAACAAGTAGTTCTTTATTTAGAAACCAATTTTTCCACTGCCTTCAAAAATATATGTCACTTTTTCATCCATTTTTTGTTTTGAGTTTAAATCGTTATATTTCTGTCACCAAAAAAGCAATTAAGATGAGGTTTCGATTAAAGAGAGGATCAATATATTATCTTGAATGAGTGTTCATATCAAGTATATAGTCTTCTAAAAAGGTGTCCGAATGTCCACAATCTGGTTTGATATTTATGAACACGTCCTAGTCTACAACAGTAGACGTTTGATTGGTCCGAAATTTTATGCGAAATGTCAAAATGTCACAACTTGATATATTATCAAAACTCAAAATCAAAAGAATATCTTCAAGTGATTCAATCAGATTATTGATGATGTAATATTAAACCAATCAAAGTTGGGGACCTTAAATAAGACAACATTTTGATGATGATGTAATCAAACCAATCAAACAGCAAATCTACAAATGATCAAAAATCAAAAATCTAATGATTAAAAAAAAAAATTTCAGGTGTAGTTTTTGTATTTCTTCTATGTAAATGAAATCATACCTAGATGTGTTTCTTGATGCAGTGTGTTGCGGTGTTTCCTAAGGGACTGTCTACAAGGAACACGTCCATTACGGTATCTCCGAATGGTTGTATTCATACCACTACACTGAAATATTGACACAATAGACTTATATCCAACTACACTGTTTCTTTTTTATAAGAATTACATAATTCGAGCAAAGCCTTGTGATTCTTAAAAATACATAATAAACGAGCCTCAAATATTCTAGAATGATTCTTAATTTTCTTACTTGAATTTTTTTATGTCTTAAAAAATGGCGTTTAAATCGTTAAAACTGTCTTGAATTATTCTTAATTTTTGGGCAATCCGAGCCTAATTATTCTTATAAAAAGGATTCTTATAAAAAAGATTCTTATAAAAAAGATTCTTATAAAAAAGATTCTTATAAACTTAAAAAAAAGAATTGAAATATAACAGTGAATCGATCATTCGCATTTGGGAGTTTCCGTCCGTATTCTTGAGGGTTGTAAAGCAGCAGAATCTTCCATAATCTTGATCTAGATACTGTTTTCTCCAGGACCGGCAACTAATCAGAAATATGGATGGTGTGACCTAAGGAGAAAAACTTGAAATGAAAATATCCAAATATTATCATAATCAGATTTCAAACAATTCCATTTGCGCCAGCTAATATTTTGTATTTTCGAGTATTTATTTTTCCGGAGACTTTTAGATGTTGACGCCTTTATTTTGATAAACAAGGAAATATTTTCCTACGTCAGTGACTATAGACTACATCGTTACATAATCAAGAAAATCATTTCACCATTTGTTTTGTTGTTATCTTGCTTTTAAACATCAAATATTTTGTTTTCAAGTCTTAAATGTATTCGCGTTGGGCACAGTTCATTAATCTAAACAAACCAGGAGGTTTCTTCTTTTAAAACATACATGCACCGCCCGGGCATAACATTTTTCAAATATATCCTATTTGCGTGTGAGCCGTTAGCAATATTTGACCCTAAAATGCAGGTTTCGTTTTTTTGCGATAATTTCTTTTTTAACAATTATAGTCTAATAAAATTTTGTATGCCATCTTTAAAAGATATGTGCTATCTTATTTAATTATCAAAATCCATTTTATTTAATTCTATATATCGATGGTCGTTAAAATGCGGATTCAGCAAACATAAAATAACAATAAAACTTTATATATCATAATTTTTCTTACCATGGACGAAAAAATAAATAAGTTGTCATTAATTGAAATGAGTTTTGACTAAAAAAATCAATTCTTCATGACATTGGAATGCACTTGGGATTTATAAGGGGATCAATCAAAAAGAACGTCACCGCAAAAACGGCAATTTTTGCATCCCTTTTCCCTATGTCACCGTTTATCACTTTTTTCAGGTACCCTCTTCACCATAGGGTAAAAAGTTACGAACTTTGTTTTAAAAGATCAATCACCAAAAACACTATTATGGGGTCATTAAGAACAGTAATATGCGCGACTTTCGCGCCATTTGCTAAAGTAAATCAAATACTAAAGGCTTAAACAGTGTTTAGCCTAAACAGATTTAAACATGCTTAAACAACTGGGCCCTGATGTATATCAATGCAGGGTGGTCGAGTTGATGGGGCGGAGGAGAGATAGGGGAAATTTGAGAAGACCATGTGACCATCAACACAAACTTTCTTCATCTTAACATTTACATATTTACATATTTACAAATCACTGAAGCATTGAATGTCTAGATTTGTACATTTGTACATAGTGGAAGCTCGTACCCAGGGCTCGGCAACTTCTGGCAGCTTGGCAGCACGCGCTTACAAGAAGATCCTGGCCTTTGCAAGAAAGTCGAGCCAATCTATGAAAGAAGTGAAACGAAAAAATCTAAAAGATTATTGTCCATAAGATTTATTAAGAAATAAAAGTGAAACGATTCTATGATTGACATTTGTTCATTTGTTGACGTTTTTTGAGTAAAGATTTGTCCCAGATAAAAATGTTCTTTGCAAGAAGAAAATTCTGCGCTTGCAAGAAGAAATTTCTTTTAGCCGGACACTGCTCATACCACGTAATTTGACGTCGAATTAACATTACCTAACTCTCCGCTCTCTCCAACACTCTTCAGACATCCAAACCTTACAACCTGCTCTTTTATATTTGCCTTTAAATCTGGCATCAAATAAATGTATGCAAACCCATCCCCTAAATACGACAGCAAGTACAAAGGGGTCATTTCGCTGTCATTTTGGTGGGTGTACAATATCAATATATCTGCTGTAAAGTGAAATACGAGCAGCATCACATGAAACGCAAACGTCACTGCATAGTTTGTTCTAAAAAGTAATTTTAACGATGACGTGTTTTCGGGAGAAGGGAATTGGTTTTGAATCGTCGTCCCCCCATTAGATTCTGGGCATATACTAGATGGTTTTACTTTGCATACCAGTACGAGAAAAGATAATACGAAGATTGAAATCGACACAACATCTGCGTAGAGCAATATTTTATGAATACGATCCGCGTAACCCTCCTGGTGCCAATCGATGCCAAATATAACAGCAAAACAAAGGACCACCCCTACGAACCAAGTCCCATTTAAAACACTGTTCACTTTCTTCTTAGTCCAGTGTGCTTTATAACGGACGGCAATAAAGATGCACGCTAATTGGTCAAAAAGTAGGTATATCTTAACCGTGTAGTAACAGAAACTGAATACAGTGTACCTGACAATATCAGCGTGTGCAATGACGTCTTCTATGGCGTGCGATGGTGATTCGATGAATAGAAGACATGTTTTAGCCAGGAAGGCGAGCGATGTAAGGAATTCAGTAGTGCTTAGACTGACGATATACGTTTTGTATATACTCATAGTGCTTCTCATGCTCCACAGTATGTACAAACCGACAAGGTGTAGGAATACGTTCATTAAACAAAGCAGAACATAGAAACAGAGCAGTCCTGTTGATATTGATGATATATGTTCATCACCTCCCATAATTGATTTTTCAAAATGAAAACACTGTCTGTTATCTGTTCCCACAAACAGATACACCTTTTTTTGGTGAGTTTTATATATAATGTTTTAAAATTTCCAACTGAAATTGCAGCTTCGATATCTATTTACACTCTCTTCTTCGACAGTTTTAATTAAACCACTTCTCGATATTCGTTTTTCAATTTTCCCACAAATGAATGAACTTCCAACTGAAAAAGTTGCAATTTCATATATTTCGTATTGCCAATTGGGTTCTGGAATTGATAATTTCGTCTTTGTAGCTAAATTTTGTTTACATGCATAATGTAGTATACTAATTTTGCTTTAGAATACTCGTAGTGAGGAAAAAAAGAAAGTATTACTCCTAACACGACAGTTTTTAAACCACCTGTATCTGTTTTTTTATCTTCGATAAAATAACTGTATAAAACTTTCACACATGAGAGTTTTTCCTCGGAATTTGAATGATATTTTTGTACAATCTGGTTTCAACAAGACACCAAAAAATGATTCAATCGATCGTAAAAGTTGTCATATATTCCATTTTTGTACATTTAAATGGCATATTTATTCCATTTGAATTGCAATTGTGAATGTTTTGTGATCGTTTTGTGATCTTTTTGTGATCGTTTTGTGATCTTTTTGTGATCGTTTTGTGATCTTTTTGTACGCAATGTTTGGTGAATGTGCGGCTAGGAGGAAAGGGTACTTGTTGATTTGTACTATTGATTAAAATTCATATTCTTAAATGATCAAAGTATATTTTGATTTTCTAGGAATCTATATAATCCGGTTACCTACCTCTTCAAGCAAGGGATGAAACAGTTTAGAAATATCGTACACTTTCACGATACCACTTGATGTAGAATTCTCTATGATTTGTTACTGAAAGAAAAGAAGAAATTTGTATTTTTCATCGAATAATAACAAGAGATGGGCATGCAGCTAATTTAATCTACTGATAACGTATTCTGAAATAATCAAGGCATGCATTAGGAATGCCACCGTATTTCTTCCCTGGGATGAAATTTAAAAATTATATAATCATGAATATGAAATAAATATCCTGGAATATCAGTTTGAATCTAATTTTTATTTTACAGCTAAGGGCTTAAAAATGAAAAGATCTGGAAGTTTATGTAAAAATACCACCGGTACATATTTTGGCCAAAATATCTTATTCCTTTTCCACACTGGTATTCCTTTTCTTATTTCTTCCTAATTTTAAGGTGCCAAACAATTAAATAGAAATCGCTCATTTCTTTCATACTTTCATACTTGTTGCTTACTTCTTCCCAACACCTCGCTGTCGCTCAAAATACTAACCGTTGAAAATAACATAGACCTTCTATAGAAGATTAAAAATAAATCAATTTCAGACAATTCCCTACCCGAACATTTGCCGCTTATACAAAACAATCGAAAATACATTAAACCGATATTGAACAACACATAAAATTATCACAAATAAATAGCAATTTGGACTGAAACTATCAGCTTTTACATCTGGTTTTTGGAACGCCTTTAGATACATACCATGAATAAGATCATTATCATGTATTTGAATCACGCGTTACAAAATGTTTAATATATCGAGTGACTTATTTTTTTTTCACGATGACTACGAAAATATCTGAAAGTTAATTTTAAATGAATTTTAATATTGACTGGGTGTGGGAAATTCTGACTTGGGAAAGATATTTCTTCTTTTATGTCGATAAACCTGGGTCGTCGCCACTGAGGTGGTGATATTTGACAGTCACCAGGGTGGAGTTCACTGAGGCACTAAAGAAACAGTATTTTGCCAACAGGAACCATCGAATTCGTAACACCGTCCTCTCAAACCAACCACTTTTGTAAACAATACTACTGTCAATGAAAAACAAAGAATACGGATCAATGAGGAGAAAATACATAAAGTAGATGGTTTCTTCTGATCTTTCATATGTCGAAGAAATCTCATTTAGATGCTTATATATCATTATATATCATTAGTAAAGATACTCAGAAAAACAAACCGATCCTCCACTGGAGTAGGTCATTTTATATGTAAAGATCCAAAAATGCAATCCAATTTCGCAAATTTTGCATGTTGCACTAAATATTGGTTCTGCTTTAACCATTTGCTAAAATGATAGAAACAGCTTTATACAATTTCTTATCCTTGGCAAAATCTAATTAAAAAATTTAATGGTAACAAAAGCAGAAAACTTGCGTGTAACATGAATGGTGTATAACTTCTTGATTCAAAAATGTTATTAGTTGATAAAACAATGCAAAGTAGTACTAAGTGCTTATTTATTCTAAGTTCTAATTTGCTATGTGTTCCTTCATAAAACCAACAAAACAAATAAATCATCGATATACATGCTTCACTATACCTCTCTGTTTCTTAAGTTTTTTTCTTTCATTGTGTTTATGCGATGTGCTTATAGATGTTGTATGTTGAAATGAAATTAATCACAGCTTGGAATTGTGAAATTGAATTTTAGATGAAAAAAAGATGCAGAAGATGTCACGCTACGCCTTAAAAGTAGTTTCCTTGCAATTTTTAACATGGGTCAAGAGGTTTACCTCATGTTATTTCCAAATTTATTTTGCATAGGAATGTCTGACATTGTCTGACATGTTTTAGTAAATGAGAAAAACTGATCAATAAAACTGCATTTTTATGTTATAGTTGCCCATACATAATTTGGAGGTTCCCGTTACTGATCGGACCCAACAAAACAATCTCTCGATTGTCTAAAAAGTCTCTGTTCTCTACCTGTTCTAAAAAATGGTCTTTAAGTAAATAAAGGGAATGATCAATGTACCCAGTGGCGCACTGTTGTTCTAGTTATGCTCTAGGAACAACTTAAACGATTTGTTTGTTCTCGCCTAAGACAGCGCTAAAATGTAGTGTTCTAAATAGGTACCTTCAGATTGTTCCCGGTACATACTAAACTTACCCTAAATATCGCATTATGTTGTTTCTGGACCAATCATGGAGCGTTATGTGATATCATTCTGTATAATTTGTTCGGTACCAGACTCCAAAATATAGAGTTGGCGCGGATAAATCGACTCACATGGT
>JAUKPT010003337.1:0-12151 GCA_032273505.1 Nanomia bijuga | reverse complement strand
AAGCTCATCAATTTAACCTTCTACCATTCGGCTATTCGGTGAAATAATCCCGGGACACTAAAGAAATAGAATGGATTAATTGAATTGTTAATTGATTTATTTATGGCACATTTTAAGGTCGCATTACAACAGTTTATAGCTGTCTTAAAACTAAGATATAATAATGAAATGGTCATTCTCCAAGTTAAGATTGAATAAGCCGATTAAAACAATTAAATCTTTCAGGTTTTAGAATTTTCTTTCTGTCTAAAATAATAAGATGTCTTTATCTTTTGTGTGCGTCAGTGGCGTTAGATGATGAATGTAAATCATCCAACTGATTTGAGTCATATTTTAATATATGTTTTTTTTCTTTTAATAATCTACGTTTTTATCCTATAGTTGATAATCATTATAAAATAAAAAGAAAAAAAGATGTATTTTCGTCAAAATTATTTCAATTTTTACTTATATCACTTTGCATATGGTAATAGTAGAAATGTTAATAATTTCTATTAGCTTTTTCGTCTAAGATCAACAAAATTATTTCTTACAGGTAAGATTAAAAGAGCCAATTGAAAGAGCAAATATAGTTGTACACTTTCGATTAGCAATTTATGTGATTGAATGGTTCTTCAAATGATCAATTATTGATATCGCATACAGGTACAGGGACCTCAAATCGCATTGGGACCTCAGAATGGAGGTTATCAAATTAAGTTACTAAGAAGCTAAAGTTGTTACCAAATACCTAAAATAACATGAAATTGTAGTAAATTAGACCATGTTCAAGCTTGTTTAAATATAAGTTTGCAAAAGGTCATCAGAATTGTTTACTGGGGGCGTCTAAATATATATTGAAAAAAAGAAATACAAGGTATTTCTGTAACTTTCTTAGAAAAAGCCTTTAAAGGTTTAAGAATTTAGGGTCATTGCATACTGTCATAAATGAACTTGTGAGCAATTGCTGCATGGATTTCAACTTTTTTATGCATTCTTTAATTATTTTTCAAAACCTTCTCTCCTCTAAACGAAGTTTTGAACCTGGGATAACTTTTTGTTTTCGTTTTGTGTGACTCTTTCAATTTATAATAGTTGTTTTCATAGTGATATAGTTTTCCTATAGTTATTTTCAATGTTATTTTGTATTCTGGCATATATTTATGTGTCAAACTTTAGAAAAGTTAGATTTTTTGATTTAACCAATAAGTTATCATGATTTTTATACTAGAGGTACGAAGACTTATATTTATTACGAGATTGGTTGGTAATAACCATTAGGAATCATCAGGAAAAAGAAGTTTATTTTAAGCACTGTAAAATATGAGATATTTTTATATAAATGAAATTAAAAAAACTGTAGTATTTTTACGGTCAAATTACCCCTTTTAACACCCTCTAAGGAAAATAAATTTAAAATTACCAACCAACTTTTAAAAAAGTGACTTTCCTTTGACCAGTATTTTGAGGTCCCATAACCCTCCATTATGTGGTGCTAGAATTGAGATTTAAAAGAATGAAAATTTGATGTCAAAATTCATTATTTTCTGAGCAATGATAGTTAGGATTATATTCATTTTGCAAATAGGTGTTTTGAGGTCCCTATCGAAAAAGTTATACCTCAAATATGCACGTCAAAATACATTAAAACGGAATATAAAAAGATTTTGATTTCTTTAGCGGTCGAACAGACAGGTTTTACTAATATGTAAAACCAAAAATAATATACGGAATCAAATAATTATTATTCAGCTTGATTTCGAAAAAAATTTTGAGGTCCCATTACCTGTACAGAAGATATCTATCTAAATCCTTTCGATGGGACAATAGCATAATTATAAAAACACAATATAAGTCAATTAATCACAATATCTTCTAAAAAGAAATAAAGGAAATTCTCTGGTGGAAACCATAATCAATGAATTAAGACATAATTTCTCCTGTTCGTAGAAAATAATCATTTATTGATCAGGTACAAAGTTATTCTTTTTTCTTGAGGTAAACCAGAGATATTTTATTATTATGCATCATCAAGTTGATTTGGGATAGGAGCAATAGTCTGGCTTTAATAAAATGTTTTAAAGTTAATGAGTTACTCAAATACTGTATAATAGGTCGTAGATAAATATTGTGACAAAATGATAATTAAATAGATTCTCATGACATGAAACGCACAGACATATTAAAGATTCTAAATACTGAAATTTTACTGCATCATTTTTATTGCGTGTATTAGGTACCAATTTTACCCGGTCAACTGCTAGTATGGCAGAAACTCAATTGCTATATATCTATATTTTACAAAATTTGAAAGAGTATCAAAAATTGTTGAAAGAAGGTTTAAGCACAGTTATGGCACTATTGTGCCGTAAGGGTTCGCAATCAGAAGAAAATGAGAAAAGTTTGTTAAAAATGAAATGAAATTCAAATTATATACCTTCTCATTTAACGACCTATCTAGACGTCGATATCATTCAATTTATTTGAATTTGATAATTTGTGTTAACTCGGTAAATGTTGAAAAGAACCATTTGTAACACGTTAAGTTTTTGAAAGGTTGAATAACATTTGCTCCTCAGTTGAGAAATCAATTGAAATGATTTCGTCTTTCTTCAAAACGCGAGTACACGCGGCAATACGTATCAATTGTTTATTACTTAGTTTTAGTTGTTTTAGTTTTAGTTTTATCTTATTTGAAACCATGAGCTAATATCATAAAAGTTGTTCTATATCTTCAAAATATTTTAAATTTGATTATATTCTTTATTTCTTGGTTTGGTCAGGTGCCTTTTTGAAATAACTATTGTGATCAAAAGAACAAATATCTTTTGATATCTATATTGTTTGTCACAACATGGCCAGGTTAAGATAAGGCTCAATATGTCACCGACAAGATTCTTTCAATCTGGTAAAGGATTAAGATCAAACTGAATGATATATGGTGGAAATAATGAGGTTTTCCCAATTTTCTTTCACCGCCTGTCGCTTAGTCGATTTTACCTTTTTCAAGCTCTATTTTCGGCAGAATGTAGTCACAATGGACTTCTTACTTCTGATGAAATTTTATCGAAATCAATTATCTAGTTATTTAGAAAAAGTCCTTTCAAAATTTACCAAGTTTTTGACCGTAAGGCTATCTTTAGTCTTGAAGTATAAAATTTGCAAAATAATTCTATTAAAGTATCTTTATTGCTTTTTAATGATAATTACATTAATTTTTACAAGGTTTTTTATCATTAAAGACCAAACAACGCTAGGTATGACAATGAAATTTTTACAGAATTTGTAAAACAGAACGATCTACTCATAGTGCAATTTTTAAATTATTTACTTTATTATTAGACGAGTTATAAGGCTTTAAAGAAAAGTCCATATTTCCTCTTCTGTTGGACCAATTTTTCTAGATTTTTGTGTGCGATCCCTAACCGGGACTGAGATTATGTGTGTAAAATTTCAAGTTCATGTCTAGATAGAGGATTTACTAAAGGTATGCTTAATGAAAAATCATTAACACTTGCAGAATTAGAGGATTTTGTTGAAAAACATCCTAATAATAATGTGAAAATCATTGGTGCACAGACAGATGTTGACACAGAAATGTCCCTTTGTCCTAGTTGGACATAAAGAAATAGCTCTAAGGTCAAGATTTTTAAAGCCATGGAAGATGAAGAAACCTGTATTATTCTTACAAATTTGCGTGAAAGAGGCTTCCCTACTGCTGCGTACTGTTTTTATCGTAAGAAGGAGTTGGTTGATCTCTTGCACCAAGTGTTTATAATTTATAATTGACCCAACAAATTTGTGTCGGATGAGCAATTTTGTCAGTATTTGCATCAGTTCAATGATAATATCTCACGACATAAAGGCCAATATCATCATTTTTTTGATAAATTCAGTGGGCCACAATGTTATGAAGACTTGCTGGATCCTAAGCGATTGAATTATGATGTTAATCACAAAAATAATTCAAAAAATAGCCTGAATTGGCTGTGTCAAAGAAAGATCACATAGAGGGACTAAAAGAAACATTTGACAACAGCCGGTTTTCACTCCGTGTTTATTTATTTTGTGAATGATGGGCAAATGGAAAAACTTCGTGATGAATTGATGTAAGCTGATAGTTCTGGTTGTGTCGAACCAGTTGGATTGAGAAAGGTGTTTCTTGATGAGATTACTAAAGAACTGGCTAGAACTGTAGAATTTGAAATTTTCTGATGAAATTCCTGCCTCTGTTTCGGATCAGAATTTCAGATGAAACATAGCATTGACATTTAATTTAATTTAATTTCATTCTTGTGAAAGCTTAATTTAAAGTTTTATATGTTCTTATTTTACGTTATTAAATCAACTCCTTTTAATATATGTATTAGGAAGTTAATAGCTTTTGTTTTTGATTTAACCCTCTCCCTGAAAGAATTGATTTCTTACATTTTCCTCAAAATTTCCTTAATCAACTGATCCAATTTAAATGACCATGTCATAGTCCATTGATGTTGTAATTGTTGGAAATTAGAATTCTCATACCAGGAAATCTTGGTAAAATTATGTGAGTTTGCAAAAAGCTTTGAAAACCTTTTTTCCACGTAGAGGTTGGAGCTTGCAAAGACCGAAGGTCTGAGTACATATTTCTATTAGATTGATTACACACGTTGTTAAATTGATATTACAGCTATATAGCTATTTCCTATCAAAATACTCTTCCTTTAATAAGTAATGACTTTTTAGAATGAATTTAGCCCAAAAATCAAAACAAAACATTGTTCTATAAATCAATTCGAATTTGTTGTCTCTTTAAATATATTTGTTAAATGATGATGACAAGACATTGAAAAGAAACACATTCTTTCGAAAAAAATCTGGAGTTTTTTCTTTCAGTCATTTCCTTGAATAAAATTGTAAGTGATAAATCATGGTTGGTAAAATTGAGAAAGATTGGGTACAACAAAAATGTAAAGAGGTATTATTCAGCCAAATTAATTTGATTCAATTAGTTGGTGAGGCATCCCCTTAAAAAAGAAGAGCACAAAGAATAAACCGTGAAATGGATTAAAATTTCCTGACATCTCCGAAAATGAAAAAAGGATTCAAAATGGTATTTATTATGGGGCCATTCACATAGTATGTAGGAATGAAGGGGGAGGAGGGGTCCTTCAAAAGAGTACGTCAATACATTTGTAAACAATTAAATGCATAAATTTGCATACAAGGGGAGAGGGGGTCTAATTTCTGCCAATTTGGTGTGTACGTACTATATGAATGACCCCTACATGTGGGAGAACACATTTGTACGATACAGGATATCACGATTTCTTCAGTCTCGCCAAGGTGATATCTAACTCGGCTTTGCCTCGTCAGATATCACTTATCTCGACTAAATAAATCGTTATATCCGGTTCTCCCATATTGAATAAATGTTAAATAAGTTACTTTGTTACTGATGTAAATATATGATGTTTTGGAACAACCTAAAAACTCTGATAGAACAAAAGATACAATGCACAAACAGTCAGAAGTCAAGAAATATTACAGCTTTCTGATATGCTTATGTTAGGCTTACTTTTTAAATTAATATGAACGTGAATATTCTCATAAACGTCATACTTGTATAAAAACATGCATTGTACAGTGATCCTGAGTTCAGTTTATTGAAACATAACTTATTATAAAATTGGTTAAGAACAACTAGATTTTGTTATCCTTTTTTAGATTTGGTTATATTCCTAATAACATACTTAACATACCTGGTGTCGGGTAAGTAGGTCCACACATTCCATCATTGGCAGATGGGAACTGTCCTTTTGGGTTTGGATCAGATTGCTTTACTCCTCCATCAGCTAACTTAAAGATATCGATTTCAATAGATTTTCTGAAACGATTAAGTGAAGTTGCTCGAGGCGAATAGACTAATTTTGCACCACTCATACACCCAGTAAATGTAGTCGGTAAAGCAGTCCCTTTAGCATCAATCATCTTATTTTCATCTTTTATATTCCCAACAGTGAACTCTTTTATATGTCCAAAAACATCTTGTACAGACCCTTTGTTCTTGTTATTTGGATCGATAAATCTCTCAGAGTAATTGGCACCAATCTCCAAGTCATGATTTACCACAGTCAAAAAGATTTCTTCTGTAGAAAACCGGACACGGACAATTTGGTGTTGGCCGTTATTCAATTTTCTTTTTGTTATCAACAAAGATTCAGTCTCCGCATCCTGAACCAATCCTTGCCGTTTCAATTTCTTCTCTTTTGTAGTCCAAAGTAAGGTAACATAACCACCAATCAAAGCCACTGAGAAATGACGGAAATCTTCTCCAGTCACCTGAGCCAATGCAACATTCTCCTCCCTGGTCTTGAAGCCAATAACGAAAACAGCTTCTGCGACAGGTTCAGTTAAGTTGGCTTTGGGAAGATCGTATGTGATGAAATTTCCCGGAGCAAATTTCTTCGGAAAAGTTTCTAAATGTTTAAACAAATGAAATATTGAGACAATGTTGGGTTATGCAAATGCATGAATGAATGTGTTAGTGATATCTTTTTATCAATATTCCTTAAATCTGAACCTTAAGTATTGTCGTAAGGACCACATTATTATAATAATATTTTGAAATCATATTTTAGATGCAGTACAATTTGAAGATGGCTTAGCCAAAATATGTAATTAAATGTTGAATACAGCTTTTGATTTTTTCTTCGTCTCTAAAATATGTGTATCAATGTGTCACCAAATGAAACAAGCAAGTAACTACTGAGGACCTACGTTGTGATTTGACACCATTAATGTTGAAATGTAATTAACAAGTTGGGCAAAAAGTTGAAACCCATTTTACACTGAGGTAATTGCTAAAAACATCATAAATTAGTTTAATAATCATCATTTGACAGCTTAGAGTATGAGCACAAATTTTCAAATAAGAAACAAGTCATTTTATTGGACCTTACATGTTCGTTGGGTTCAAAAAGGCATTTCACAATTACGGAAATCCTAACCTTAAAGTTATAGAATGGGGTGAAGTGGTAAAAAAAAACCAGTTATTTTTGACAATGGCAAGTCAAAAAAGTCAAAAAAAGTTCTTTGTACAACAACCTAAACTGGTGATAAATAACCCAGGTTTTATAAAAAGGCCATTACTCTGAAACCGTAAATGCAATGGACATGAGATTTTCACTGGAGTAGAACCACATGACCCTCTAATTGATTGAGCAGTAAAGGTTATCTGACAACCTAGCCTCAAGAAACAAAGAAATTCTGGACCCAATTTTCGAGTGAAGGACTCAGACATTAGTTGTAGAGCAAAGATTCTGAAAATCAAAGCAGAATTTCATTTACTCCTTCCTTTCTTGAGATAAAGCAGTTTTCAGTAATCAGATTTGTCATGGACATGCGATTTTCAGGGATTAAAGTGGGAAATAAGAAAAAATCAGGGAAAGTTTTTTGATTGTGCCGCAGATTTTTCTGAGGGTGCCACTGCTCAGTGGGTCACCTCGCCAATTAACGAGGGTATGAATACAAGACAAGCTATTATACTCCACACAAAAATTATCAATTAATTAGTTGATTTTTGCACTCAAGACAGTTAACAACGAAAGGAGTGAATACTAAATATGAATACTGATAGGTATTTTAACACTGGGAATTGATTCGCAAGAAATATCCGGATATATCCAGAAAACTTTAATCCCTGGATTTTTTTTGGCAAAATGAGCACACTCATACCCTAATATCAAGGAAATCCTTGAAACAAAATATGAGAAATACTCGAAACTTTGGACTGTTTTTGCCATTTTTGGGCCAAACTTTCCCCAAATCTTGAGAAACTTGATTTTTTCATTAGAAAACCACTGTGTATGTTTCTAGCCCTTATGGGTCCAAACATGTCCAAAAATAAAGAAAATCCTTGGAGCGATTTTTGAGAAAAATTGGTAACGAACTAACCAACCATGGGGGCAATTATATGGGACCTAACTACGCAGGGGCCTGGGATGTTAAAGAGTAAAAAGAAATCTAAAAAAAAAATCTAGAATAATAGAAAGGGTGATTTGACCTTTTATCTATTATCAGTTTAGAATCCCTGTGTGATAAGGAATCATCTCAAAAGTTTGTCTATTGATTGGCTGAATATTACACCGTGAAGAATATGATTGGCTCGTTTAAAAATGTTACAAATTGATGTTTTTTAATATCAAAAATGATGAAAATATCATTAATTATCTAATCAGTACCTTGATAATGTAATATTTAACCAATCAAATGTCTAAATTACTCAAACTTTTGAGACGATCCCTAAGAAAAAAAACATTGGAAGGTGTTCCATCATTGGCCATTATAGGAAAAATGTTCAATTTAGTTATGATCTAATCTTCAAATTGCACCAAAAACATATTCAGAATCTTTGATACTTACCATTACCACAGTATTGACCATCATTTGGAGAAACTGTGCAATTACATTTAAATGAATCATAATGATCAACGCAATATCCATGGTTACATGCCCTGGGAAGAAGCATACATGCTGATCCGCACCCAGGGTAAACACCAAAATCTGCCATACCTTCAGCTATACCTCGAATATCGTGAATGCGGCCACCAACATACTAAAATCAATGAAATATCAAACCAGGATAATATATTACTACAATACAAAACAGAGAATATTCACTTCTTTAAAGAGGAAAAACACTCATTTTCAATAATTTCACCAGTTGAAGTACTCAATAAACACAAAGAAATGCAAAAAAACACACTTATCTTTTCTCGTTTTCGAGATATTTGGATCAAAAATATGAAGTTATTCGGAGGCACAGTACCTATTAATAATTCATTATTTGGAGGTCCGCACCTCTGAATAATCCATTTTTTGGAGACACCACAACATTTTTACTTCATTTTACAGTGTAGTGGTGTATATTCTTAAAAAATGGATATCACCGCTATCAGAAGCTCGTGCTTTCTCTCGGAAGATTCAACCCTTCTTGGCAAAAAAAAATAATTATTTTTTCAAATAAGATAAGAATAGACCCATTTTTCAGTCAATGTCATTTCTTTATATCAAATCTACATATTGTAAATGGTCAAATGTCAAATGGTCTACAGTCCTCTCTCTAATTAGCGAGCACCGTTGGTACAGAAAAATATGTCCGCTTGTTGGAAAGTTCAACTTTTATTGAATTTCCAGTCATTTATCATTTTTATAGTCCAGAAAAACGGATCAATTGACAGGTCAGTCGATTAGAGCTGTACCAAAAGTAATAAATGACAAAGTTCTAAAGTGTTGAAATAAAATATGGAAATCTTGTAATATTTGTTTTTATTTCACATGCTTGATATCGAAAACGTCGACCTGTTAGCTACATAGAAGAGAAAAAAGCTTATGTTACCGTTTGGTGTAAAGAAAATTGTCTGTATAATTAGAGTCTCCGCTAATTAAGTGTCCACTCTTTAGAGAGTTTTGTATGAGAATTTGACTTTGAAATTTGAAATTTGAAATTGGCTGGTGAAAAAAATATTTTCTGCTAATTAAAGGTGGCCGCTATTTAGAGTGTCCGTTAATTGGAGAGAGAACTGTATATGTCAGAAAATATTAAGAATTTTAGAAAATAGTTGATTTTTGTCCGGTAAAAATCAGGAACTTTCCAATATTATTATGTATTTTGAGAAATTTTAGAAATCTTTATCAAAAGATTTTTCTGACCGGACAAATTTCCCTAACCATTGAGAACAATGCAAGTGCACTGTAAAAGTTACCTCTAAGAGATGGAAAGTTATGGAAACTTATTCATAAGTTCATGAATGTCATTCTGGCAAGGGTAAATATTTTGGCAGTAAGAACCCTCAACAAAATCATAGAAACAGGGAAGAAATAAGTGATTTCTACTGATTTCTATTGTTACGGACCAAACAGGGAGGAAATTACTATTTGCTCCTGTCGCCATTTTGTTGTATGAAATAGTTTAGTTTTTGTTTTTACGCAAATTAATTGCAATGCATTTAAATGTACGAGCGTTGCCTCCAAATAATGAATTATCCAGAGCTACCGTACCTCCGAATAATTTCATCCTTAAAAAAAATAGGAAAAGCAAAAGAATTTCTTTCTCTCTATAAATAATAGGAGAAGATGTAGAAATTCCGTTAAAAGCACTTCTCGTTGTTTAAAATGAGAAGAAAAATACTGAAAGAATCTATTTTTGATCAAGAATTACACTAGATAGTTTTTTTTGTGTATTAACAGGGGAAAACAACTTTTAACACTGAACTGCACTCATTTATTAGAGTGTTTATCCAAAGAGATATCATGTTAATTAATAAAATTTTATTTTTATTTTAAGAGTACAATAGACAAAACTAAACTTAACTAAATTCTCTCCTGCTGTTCATTTTAAAGGATTGTGTGTGAGTAAGAAGTATGCAGCAGTGATAAAAAAAACTAGACTTCTAATAAAAGATTTATTCTTAAAACCTGCCTTTTAATTGTAGTTGAGAAGATTATTTTTTGTTTTTAAGTAGATGTTATGTAATTCTTTGGTATAAGTGTGTTAAAAAATCCACTAAGAGATTTCTTTAGAAGTGTTTCAGCTATTATGTCACAACTAGTGTGTGAAAAAGGGAAATTGCCATTTGCTACACGAAAACAAAATATCACCAAAAATATTTTTTTCCTGTCTGAAGCCTTCTGTTTATACCTTCCCCCAGAAGGATTTTTCACATACTGGGTGACATTAAGGTAGAAAAACAAGACATTTTTCACTTCATATAAAAAACAGCAGAGAAGAAATTCCTTTGCCACTTTTTTGATTTCCCTATTTCTTTCAATCCAAATATCACAAAAATGAGAAAATATATTGAAGTGCGTTTTTTTGTATTTGTTCGTGTTTATTGAGTACTCCAACTGGTGAAAATGAGTGTTCTTCCCCTAAATAGAAAAATCTGAAAATTCTTTGACAGGGAGAATTTACAAACTACAGGAAGATTTCCCTCTAAATATACAGTACCCTCTAAATATACAAACGATTTTTTTTCTAATTCTTAGCAAATCATGAGTCAGTGATATTCTAACTTTCAGGTCAATAAGTTCTTACAAATATCTATCTGCTGAGCTAGATTCCCAACGTATTAGACTTTTCCTTGGAGAGTTATGGACACGTTTTTTTTAATGTTCAAAAATTAGGTGGTTTATCTAACCAGCTATTATCAAAAGCCATCTTGTATTAGGCATAAAATTTTTGTTGGATGGTTAGCTTAAAGAGCTAAATTTTATGCTAAAAGAAGTCTCATCATATGGAAAGCTATAGATGGCAAGATATGATCAATTGGTTTGCAGGCAAAATAGGAGCCAAAAGTTAGCATTTTTAGAGGAGCCGAATAAAAGCATTAGCTCAATGAATATTAATTTCCTATTTATGACACTTAGGATATTGGTGAATCAACCCTTTGAGGCATTTAAGGAGCCACATCATCCATCTTTATTGTTATTTGGGCTCTATACAGAGCCATTTATTAGCACTTGTCAGCAAAATCAAAAATGGGCCAAACTATTGTAATGAGCTACTTTTTAGATAAATCACAGCCAGTCTAAAGAAAGTGTTATTCAAGTGTTATTTGTGTCATTTTATGAGCTTTCTTTTAGCATAATTTTTTCCAAGATCAGAGGATTACTATAGTTTCATTATATCTAACAAGTAGGCATTTTCAGTAAAAATATTGTATTTATTTTATCCAGATATGATCTAAACTTACCACTTTTCTCAGTAGTCTTATTTATAAAAGAGCTCAATATTAATTAGCATCAATGCTAAATTAGCAGTTGTTAGCAGTTTGTGACTTATTTTCAAGGCCAATAGTTATTTGTAAGACAAGATTAATTAGACACCAACCATACACCTTCACAATATATTTTTGTAGCAATATTAAGTTCTAGGGGTAAAGATGGAGCTCAAAATTGCTAATTTTTCACCAAGAAAAAAATTGCGAACATCTATCTGCAATAACAAGGCTAATAATTGGCTCCTTGACTGCCCTGGGAACCAAAAAAGGACTTCTTTATTTCTTTAGGCGAAGTCTGTTCTCATTTTAACCACAATAGGATCATATAATAGCATTTATTTAATAGATAAATGTATATTAAAGACAAAAATACTATTTTTCACTTCTCTGGAATGTTAATTTCAAGCTCC
>JAUKPT010003336.1:0-12153 GCA_032273505.1 Nanomia bijuga | reverse complement strand
CTCCTTTCCAAGCTCTTCTACCAGACGAAATGAATTAGGTGATTAAACTGCTCGCTCCCAAGTACCAGTCTTTCCTCTATAAGAGAAGTACGAAGTTGTATCACAGCCTGTCAAAGTATGATATTGTGGTAGATGTATAGCTGCATCTCCTAAAGATTCTGCAATTTTTTTTCAGATTTGAATAAGTGTTGAACTAATAAATAAAGAACCTTACGCTTTCTATCGAGAGTACATACATACGTTCCAAGAAGGAAGACATCTGAGTCATTAGCACATATCACCACATTTGATGTTAGCCTCATGGTTGCAATTAAAGAGTTTAGTTACAGTTTTGATGCGTGGATCGTACATCCATGTTGAGTTGACAACATTATAGTAGGATACTCTAGTTTTTCTATTCCCGTTATGATATACGTAAATGCTTCACTATAACCTAACGCAGAATGCCATTCATCCCTTGTTGATAGTATGCTTTGTCTATATGAACAAATATGCAACCTGGTGGATTCTTTTTCTCCTCTATTTTTTCGTGCACCTGTACTTTCTTCGACATAATTATCCGATATTATATGTACGCATTTTAGGTAAGAAACTCTTGGGGAGAATTTTTACGAACCATAGAATCGAAAAACAACTGATATGTCTTTTTTAGTGGTAACGATCGAATAACTTTTCCTGCATTATAAATCCAAGTACTATGTTCAGGATGTTGATTAGATACAGAATGTGTTTTATCAAGCAAATAATTTCTAAATTTAGCTTTTGTACTAACAGTTGCACCCCAAAGATCAGAGGTGGATTTGGCAATAGTCAAAATTACTGGAATAAACATACAAGTCTTAAAAAAACACCAAAAACACCAGAACCAGTAGAACTACTGAAGAAAGACGTACAAGGATCTTCGTGGTGCAACTGCTGCTAGTACGAAAGCTAAATTTAGAAATTATTTACTTGATATAAAACACATTCCGCACCTGGGTTTATCATGCAGGAAAAGTTATTTAATCGTTACCACTGGAAAAGAAATTATCTGTTGTTTTTCAAATATCTATGGTTCGTAAAATGTCTCCCCCAAGGGTTTCTTACTCAAAATGCGTACATATGATGTTGGATAATTATGTCAAAGAAAGTACAAAATCAGATGCACGGAAAATTAAAGGAGAAGAAGAATCCATCAGGTTGCATATTTGTGCATATCATCAAAGCATGCATCCACAACAGATGAATGGCTTTAGGTATTAGTATTAGGTATTAGGTATTAGTGAAACAAAATCGTTGTTGTCTCTTTTTTCCAAGTATATCCTAACGGGAATGGCAAAACTTGAGTATCTATTTTCAATGATGTCAACCAAACATGGATGTACGATCCACGCACCAAACCTGTAACTAAACTCTTTAATTGCAATCATGAAGAGCCTGACAGCAGAATGATATATCATGCAAATTTAGAAGGTACATTGTATGTGGTGCTATGTGCTAATGACTCAGATATCTTCAATCTTGGCACGTATGCACTAAATGAAGTAGGGGAATTTGTTAGAAGAGTTGTGTATTGTGAGAAAGTGAAAAAATCCCTCATTGAAACCAATGTATGTATGGCATAGACATACATCATCAGTCGTACATTTGGATTAGATGCTTACAGCCTATAATAAATCATTGAAAGTTATGGTTGGAAAAAGATTAGTGGAACTTTAGCTCCTCTGTGGTATACATGTACAAAACTTCCACCAAAAATATTGTCACAAGATAATAATTCTCAAAATAAAACAACAAATTCTAACTAGGACGAACCAATATCTGAACCTTTAAATAAACGATCGAGAATATCAGCAGTGGAAGAAAGTGAGAACTCTGAGAATGAATGGGATAGCGAGGCAAGTGATTGAGAACATGCATCCAAGATGATTAAAATATTACTGAAATAGTCATCATAAAACGATTTCATAAAATGTGTATATAGTTGTGTATAAATTTTAGTCATACCAATAAAGGGTGGGGGGTAAAGGGGTGGTGATTAGGGTAGGGTTCTCTCAGAAATGAGGTGTCACCCCCCCCCCTCTGTATGCCAATTATCCTGAAATATTGCAAAAAGGTGTGTATAACTAAATAGAACTTAGGGTTATGAAAAAGGCAGCATACCTTTTTCATTTCTTCAGTTAATAAAAAATATCAGAGTGGAGGGGCAGAACCCACACATCCCAGTAGAATTAGTATTCAAAATTGTATGTAGATGTAGGCTAATATCTGTTTCCACTTGATTGTTTTACCTACTTTCCGAAATAACAAAATGACAATATTTTCGAGTGCGAGGGTCAAAATGTATGTTAACAAAATTATCATTTTTTTATTAACTAAGCGAGATTTCTAATTTTTCTTTTAATATGATATTCTAAGATGTTTTTTCTATTGTACCAACTAATTTGTTTAATAGCCCAATAGGAAATTAGTTTTTTTTTGATAAAGAACTTCAAAGTTTAGTTTTTTTTATGCAAATTTCACACTTAATCAGTAAAATGTTTTTTTTTTTAAATCATCAAATTCAGTTTTTAAGCATTAATACGAAAGAATATACATTTTAGAAGCTGTTTGCTAAATTTAGTTGCAAATAACACAAAGTTTTAGTCAGAAAATAAAGATTTTACTTGTACAGGCAGGACTTTTTTACATATTTTTTAACTCGTCGATCACTAGTCAAATTATAGCTATTAAACAGGAATAAACGAAGAATAAACAAAGAATAGTTGATAATTCAGAACAACTAAAAAACGCCTTAGAATATACGGTATGAAAATTAGAATCTGAAAAATAAGTAAAACGCTATAAATGATACACACATTTTGACCTTTGCCTTAAAAATATTACGTTTTTTTGTAACTGTTAAATCTTTATGCATTTAATCTGAACTAATCAAGTTTGATTTATTAATTCCTTTTGCATGACATACCTTTTTATAAGTAGTATATGTGCAAATTTCTGAAAAATTGGTGTTATTGTAAAATCCATTTTATTAAGATAAATCTTTTGTTTGATACAGGTTTTTTTCTTATTCCAGAAAAAAAAAATTTCATTTCTATAATCGAGAAGACAGTAGAATGTATTCCTTTGATATATTCTAATATAAATTTGCATTCTACATGTTATATCACTTAAATCTTTAAGAAATTCTTAAAACATACATTTTGACCCTCATAGGCATTTTGACCCTCGTTGCATGTATTGCAAAGCTTTTGATAATAGTAGAGGTGATAAGAGACCAAAAATAGCCAAATTGTGCATTTTAATGAACAAATTACGAAACTTGGCATGGTATATCTTCTTAGGGTGTACTTCAAAACCCATAGTGGTGCCTAACCTGGGGGACTCTCGAAAGTGCCAAATTTGGCATTTTTGATCCCTCCATAGAGTCAAAAATGAAAGTCTTTAAAAATAATAACCTAATACATCGTTGGAATCGAAATTTAATGCTGATCATTTTTTAATAAAAGACTATACCATTTAAATCAACTCAAAACGAGTTATGAGCAGTTGTTTCACAGAATATTCTTCATTTGAAAAGTAAAAATAATGTTTGAAATAACTTGATATCTTTAAAACAAAATGTAATATATTCTAACTCTATTTAAAATCAATACAAAAGGAAATAAATAAAAGATAATTACATCTTTTAAGTTTTCATTTAATGAATATTTAATCAAATGAATAATACTCCTATTAAAAAAAGTACACGTGCGCTTTATTATGCCCTACAATAATAATTCAATCTCTTAGCTGTATAGTTTTTTTTTATCTGTCAAGCATACCAAATTTCAGACATTTTCAGCTGATTGTTCTGGTCCTACAGGCCAAAAAGTGCTGAATTTGGTCCTATAGGAACACAATTTGATCCATGATTTTCTCAAAAAACGGTCCCGGTGATAGGAAAAAAGTGACGTAGCCGGATGTATGATAAAAAATTGGAAAATGGGCCCTTATTATGCCAAAATAGCACATTTTTTTTTAATATTGCCAGAAAATGGCTCCAATGATCTCTTAGCTTTTTTGTATGAAAATAGAGGGTAATGTGGGGAAAATTATATTGTTCACTGTTTCTCTTAAAATGTGTGAAAAGGAGCCCAAAAAGACCAAAATAGCACTTTTTCAAGATTGTTTTCATCCTATTTCAATATTACACTAGAATCTCGACACATATTCAACGCTAGTTCACCTTATTTTATTTAAATTTGTTTGACAAATTCTTTTGCATCTTTTAGTGAAGACTGTGTGTTCAGAAAAATCTGGTTCTCAAGTTAGGGGACCAAAAAGACTTGGTTCTCATAAATTCAGGATCCAGTTAGGTTTGGAGCCATATTTTGATGTTTTTTTTTACTAAGATTCACTACAATGCAGTTTTGTGTATTCAAGTTGCAACTGTCTGGTAGTTTGATAAATTACTGTTGGTATTTGATTACATTGATGGTTTGCTTGTCAAAACTATAGATATTAAGTTAAAGTGATTTTCAGCCTATAGAATGGCAAGGTTACATACAACTACAGATCATAATACAGGGTGGCCACTAGTCCTGGAAAGTCCTGGAAAGTCCTGGAATCGCTTTCAGTCCTGGAAAAGTGTCCTGGAAAAAAGAAAAAAATGGCAAAAGTCCTGAAAAAGTCCTGGCATTTTGGTTTTAATGGAAAATGATCTAGAAAGTCAGTTTTTTGGCTGAATTTGGACAGGATTTGTTCAGGAAAGTCAGGGTTTTGAGCAAAAAATTATGTGGACACCCTGGAAAAGTCTTGGAAAAAGCTTGAAAAGTCTTGGAAAAGTCCTGGAATTTCATCTCAAATTTGGCGTGGCCACCCTGCAATAGTAATGTGTAGAGAAATAACCTCTTTATTCTCTTTCATTTATTTAATCTTTGTCATAGTTTGATAGTTTCACTTATGGCTTGTTAGCATATCATTCAACACTTGAAATGAACTTCCTCTCATCAGATTTGCACTTACTATTATTCCTAGTACCTCCTCATAACACAATTATAGATGATTATCATTTACATCACCAAAAAGGATATTGGTCCCATTCAAAATGTCACAATTAGATTCTTTATTCAAACTCTGCATCATTATATCCAGTGATAACCAGGCTTGAGTGTAGCTCAGGAAATTCCTGATTTCAGGAAATTTTTAGTTGATAACTCCAAACGTTTTATAACAAACATACTTGAGGATTTGTCCGTTTCAGCCATTCTGTGGACCCCTGTTGCTAATACCTCACTTTCGTTTTACTTTGTATGTTTAGATTCTTGCTTTTCTCGGATACTTGCCTTGTTCAATTTTCGTAAATCTTACGTTTCATGAATTTTTTTAATTACTCACTCATGCCTGGATAACACAGCCAATTCGATCCTTTGTTGATGTAATCTTCGACCAATCAGCAAGTTGAATTAGCCGTGATTTGGAGACAATCCTAATGCTGATTATAATTCTAAATAAAGCGATCAGAATCCTCATGACGTAATTTTCAACCAATCAGAATCCTCATGCAGTAATTTTCAACCAATCAGAATCCTCATGGAGTAATTTTCAACTAATGATACGATAAATTAACATTGAAGGCAATCTTCAGAAAAACAAACACATATTATTAATGATACTATATTATTAGATAACATGTCTTACGACTAAATGGATACACCCAGCTCAATAAACGATTAGTCACTTTGGTTTTTATTAAAGGTTTCTGTCACTATAGTAACATAATTTATTTACTTTATTTGTCGAGTTATCAAGTTTTTTTGTTGATATAAAGTTTAATTTTTTTCAGAAGAAATGAATACAAATAACCCAGTCTGTTTACTTAAAAGTTTTCTATGAGATAATATAGGAGAAAGAAAGAAAACGTTAAGAAACAGGACGAGTAGTAATGAACTGTGAAGACCCTTCTGTATAAAGAAAAAGTATAATTTGTGTGTATATGTGTGTTCTTATCTTGTTTTTATCTTATCGAATAAGTGCTTATGATGGTCCACTCCTATCATGGTTGAAAACTCGATGGCGTTTATACTTCTGTAAGTTATTTTTATCGTTTGTTTTCCAATAAGCAGATTCCGTGTAATGTACTTTAATTTGCATTCTTACCCTTTCTTAATGTTACTGTTTTTGCTTTGTTTTAAAGTCCTCTCTGTTTCATTTTTTTCTTTATTATTCTTTTTTTTTGTTTACATTACTTTTATAGTATCACTGTTTATTAATCTTATTTTTTTCTTAATTCAAGCTTTGAATTGTTTTTTATTAGCGTTTTAACTGGTTTTTAGATGTTTTTAGATGTCTACAAAATTTGCCGTTTGATTGGTCCAAAGTTACATCAAGAATCTTATTGGTTTGTTAAAAAATATTTTCATCATTTTTAATATCAACAAAACATCAAATGGTGACATTTTGAAGTGAACCAATCAAAATCTTCATGACATAATTTTCAACCAATCAAATGGCAAATTTTACCATAATTTGATTGGTTGGAAATGATGTCATGAAGATTTTGATTGGACAATCCCTAAAACTTGTTGGCAGAGTTGGCAGAGTTGGCAGTCATTTCATTGGTTAGAAAATACTGATTCGTTAACCAATTGAAGTTTTTCGACAGACCTTGAAATGATAAAAATTGTTGTGGTACCAATCAATTCACTTTTAGGGTCTTCCTATTGGGTAAGTTTAAAAAAAACAAAACTTTTGGTTGGACGGGGGTTGGACCTTTCTCAATCTAAGCTTTGATTATTTTATCTCATAATTATTATTCATGTAATTGCAAATTTTTGATATTGTTTTCGATTGTTATACCTTTTATTCTTTTTGATTTGATATTCTATCATTTATTTTTAATATATTTCTTGTATTATTGTATGTATTGTACTATCATTTATTGTATTTTTTTGATGAAAATAAATGAATTAAGTTGAATTGAATTTCACGATGATGTAATTTTCAACCAATCAAATGGCAAATTTACTCATAATCAGTGAACAAACCCCCTTAGATTTATTTTATTTAAGACGAGTGTGAGAGTGGTGATAAAATAGGAGGGGTGGAGTTAAGATGAAACGAGATAACTACATTTCAAGTGTGCCTAGGGGGCAACGAAAGTATTTGTTTACTAACAGTGTATTTAATGAAGTGCTTATCATGTCATTGTCTGACCAATAACAAGGCATAAACTATGTACACTGTACACAGAAATAACTGTTTTTCTTAATGTTTGGTTGTCAGTTAGTGTTGATAGCTTATCATGCCACTGACTTTAGTCTCTGTTTTATAAATGTCTTTTCTTTTCTAATTTTATGTATGATTGTATTGTATGTTTCTTCTCACAAAAATAGATATAATGCTTTGTATAAGTACTAATAAATAAAAAAACACTAAAACGCCGCAAAAAGACCGACCCACACCGACCCAAGTTACACCTTCCAAAACAAATCCATTGAAAAACGTTTCGAAATATTCTGGACATCTCTAGTGTCCAGCGGACAATTTATAGTCATTTTTCATGCTGCACCAACCCAAAACCTTGTGAAAAAATCACCTCAAACATTCACACAAATCTTAGAAAAGCATTGCTTGCATAATAATGGGATTTAAAACCTTAAAAGCGACACACAAAAGTTACATAATTCTTTTCTTTACAATTTCCAGGAGCATAGAGTGATAAAAAAACTGCAATGCTAAAATAACCTTTACCTGGCAAAAAGGTTAAGAAAATGAGATAATTAGTGTCCGTGAAGTGGCCGAAATGATTCAAAAGTACCATAGGCCATGGATCATGTCCCGCTTAATATCTTGACGAAGTTTCATTTAAATCGTATAATTTTTCGTGAAGTTTTGGTAGTTGCAGCATGAAAAATGACTCTAAATTGTCCGCCGGACACCAAAAGTGTCTGAAATAATTAGTAAATATCATAAAGGATGGGATATATTCCACGTAAAAATGCTGACGTCAGCAAAATGATGGACCAGGTCAGGTAAAATTCATATTAAGGACTATAATCCCACTACGTTTCAGCTCAATAGCACCATTTTTTAGTACTGTATATTTCACCAAATAATTGACACATTTTTCTTTCGATTGATTCGTTATGATCATGTATCTAATACCAATGTGTCCTGAAAGGGGCAAAAAAATTACTAACCGGAAAGTACTCTTCGTAAAAAAACCTACGTGATGACTAGGCATATTAGAAAGAACGCCATGATCTTACCTCATATAAAGACCATCTACATCTATAGTGCATAAAACTTCATACGACAAAAGGTCTATATTTGATATTACTTTGGGCTGTTTTGCACAAGCAGCTGTGGCAACTCCTCATACCTACTATTTATCCAATTTTAATTTATTCAATTTTTCTTTTTTTATTATTCTATTTTTTTATTCCCTTTTTATTTATATTAAAATTTGAAATTTCAGCAGTTGTAGATTAGATGCCGTTGGAGTTAGTAGCAGGTTGTAAGAAAAGCGGATTAAGAAATGGAAAATCTTTTATACATGATCATTCTTCTCATGACGGCGGTAATTCGAGTCATTTCGAGTGTATTCTTATAACAAAGTCATGGGATAGCCTTCGATCTCGAGGAGGTTTTATACAGTTCAGATCAAGAGCCTTCGTTGCCTCTGTGCGCTCAGCGATGTCGTTACATCAACAAGGACTCTGCAGTCGAATTCAAGAATTTGATATGTCGCTGCGTCAAGTACAGAGAAAGTTTTAGAAATATGGATGCAACTCTAACCGGGTTGTTTACCATAAAAGTAAGTTTATTTTCCTGTGATGAATAGATGGTTCCAGTGGGTTTTGGATCCCGGTACAACCCGTTATTTCTCTAGAAACATTTCCCCAGTCACATTTTTGTCTTCACCGGATCACTTGGTCCGGGTATTAATATTATATGATTATATTCCTATCTTGTACTTTGCTACTTTTTCCAGGAAAATAAGTTATATTTAAGGGGGTCTCAATAAAAGGAGGGGTGGAGATCTCCATTAATGGATCTCCATAAAGTCTAGTTTTCTAATTGTAACGGGAAATCGTGGATAAAAGGGTTAACATCTGTTGTATACAATCGCCTGGGGATCGTAGGGGTCAGGCCCCTCCATCGAGCATTTTCAAAGGGAGTCTAAATCCAAATCTTATTTTTTGATGAGTAAATGCTCATCATCACTTTTATATAGATTATTTCTTCTCCATAGGTGTCCTTTTCCAACTTTTTAATTCAGGCCTGAAAATACTCTTCGATAGCATAGCATTTTCCATCGGATACTCATATTTTCAGTCAGACATAACCTAGTCTGCGAAACAAATGATCAAGTTTTCCTGTTTGACATGATTATAAATAACAATAATCATACCGTCTACAATATTCTTAATTTCAAAAGCGCCCTGCTTTTACTATGTGTATTTAAAATAAATCTTCTATAAAAGAGGTGGAATTTTTCTCTTAACTCCTCGGCGTTCCACCTCCCACATCGCGACTGGTTTTATGACACGGTCATCATCTATCATGATAATGACGGAAAATATCACGGAAAATGTACCATCTAATCGAGTAAATAACTCCAAACGAATTTGTTTATATTTTTACTATCCACAATTAGGGGTCATCTCAAAACGGTTTTCATTTCTTTTTTAACAGAAAATGTCAATTAAGCATTTATCCCATCACCCTCTCGTCTTAACAGATAACCCTTTTTATGTGCATTTTTAAAAAAATTTTCTCTGTGTAAAGTGCAACGAGCAGGGGGTGGGGGCTTAAAACGTTATTCCAAACTACTTTCCTTTTCTTATGGACATTAGAGAGCTTATGTTTTATCTGAAGTTTTAATTTTTTCTTAGCCGATTATGCTTGACCCCCACCCCCTTATCAGACATTTTCTGTTGAAGAATATGAAAACTGTTTGGAGATGGCCCTTAAGCCCAAAGTAGCTTTTGCCTAAAAATATCACGTGCAGCTGATATGTAGCTGCCAGGAGGTGTCCGGGTGATCGTGAACAGCTGTCCGATGCACAATCAACCCACTGTACGGACACCCAGTTGGATGGGCCTTTGATTGTTTAAAAATGAGCATGGAAAAAGCGGAAACACACACACAGACACAGACACACACACACAATGCTATTTAAATTATGTTTTTAGTGGTGAATATTGCTTTTCGAAAGCCAACTAGTCAATCCAATACGGAAAAATCACATCCGGCTAGATTGGGAAATGATGGGTTAACATACACTTTCGCCCTTACAATCAATGGTGGACCGTAGACCTTGGAGATGTCGTAGAGATAGATCACATGATTTTAAATGCTCATGTTACGGACGAATGGCGTAACAAATTATTCTACGTTCATACGCGTCAGAGATAAGATGATTCGTGGACAACGTTTGAAGGTAATTTTCAAACTCAGCCGCTGAAAATCACGTACGATTCAAAAACAAGTGCTCGTTACGTGAAAGTTATGTCAACGGGAAATTGTTATGTGTTTATCAACGAACTTAAAGTGTACACTTATATAGTTTTTTTTCGAAAATGCTTTTAGCGGTGCAAAGATGGTATTAGGTACTATGTCTGTGCTAATTTTTATCAAAAAGGAAGGCCGCAATCAGAAGATAGAGGCAAAAGTAGGTCAAAGCAAGATCAAGCTTAAAAGAACCGACCCCACATCTTTGGCTCGGTTCTAGGGCAAGATCCCCCCGGGCAAGATCCCCCCGGATAAGATCCCCCTGTCAGGATCTCCCCAAGACACGACCCCCCCCCAAGGAAAGATCTCCCAGGACAAGATCCCCCAGGACAAGATCCCCTAAGGTAAGATCCCCCTGGGCAAGATCCCCCCGAGTCAAATTGAATGCAGACAAAACATTTGTTAATCAAATTAGTAAGTAATAGTAACAATTACAGAAGTATATACAGCATAATATACAAAAATAATAAGAGTTAAACAGTTATATTGTGCGCAATTCCACGTTTGCAAATGATTCAACAACCAGTTGCAATGCGCTTATTTACTCGGACATAAACATGAATTGGGTTTCCTGCGTTTCTACCTTGTTGAATATGAATCCTATGATGCAATCATTCGGACCTCGGTTGCGAAACGTACATCTGCTTGGTACCGCTCCTGTAGACCATTGGCTTGGACTTTTCGACAAATGTTTTTGGGTGAAATGAAAATAACATCCTTTGAAGAGGATACCCGGGAACACGGCTTCCAAAGAATTTTTGTTGGCAAGCTCAAAGTCAATCAGTATCGTGGATGGAGGTTTGGGTGGAGGTTATTGATCTGACGTAAGGCTTGAGTGTATGTAATTTGTATTTTATTCGGCAAAAATACGTACGCAGGAAGCTTGGCATGGATGGTGAATAGCTGTAATGTATATTAAAGGAACCGTATCAAACGTCCCGTCGATAAACCAATTATCATCATTTTCAAGCAGCATTAATTGTTCGTTCGTAGCAAAAATCAGTATCCGGTCTTGGTCGCCTCTATCGTACCGAAGACAAAGATCACATGCATTCGTTCGAGTAATCTAGGGGGATCGGGTTGGGTAATGCTGCTCGAGTTGCTGGCACCGGTAAAGCATTACCGGCAGCTCTCCGCTGCCGTCTAATGTTGCGTCGCATAGTACTGACAAATGGGAGATTAGCTGCTACAGCATCGTCCACTCCTTGTAATGCGTTTCCAAGGATTTGCTGTGGAAGGTTGTGCGTATTTTGAGCCTGATCTCGTACAGCTGTAATAATCTTATATTTTTCATTCTTCGCTGAATCGGAGAGTGAGGCGAAACCACTTCTACTTGTTGATCTTTGACACGGACCTCCCCGGTACAGTCACGATACCTGCGTCGTCTTTCGCACTCTCATAAAACAGCCATCCGTTTTTAATATATAAGAAAATCCCAGGTAGAGACATTTATTTTTGTTTTGAATTTTTTTCGTAATTTCCATATTGGTTATTGTGTAAAGGTTCAAGTTAATTGATAAAATGATACATGAGGGTTTCAGGGAATAAATAACCATATTGATAAAAATAACACCTTTCAAGTACGGATTAATAGTGTTATTTTGGTATAACAGGTTCGAATGTTTTAAAAAAGCATTTTGGATTAATGTATCACACATTTTATTTGAGTAACTT
>JAUKPT010003335.1:0-12156 GCA_032273505.1 Nanomia bijuga | reverse complement strand
TCACATTATCCTACATTGAATTTGTTATGTAGAAATCAACCAATCAAATGGCTTTATTTTCCCGCAAGGTAAAACAAGTATAAATATATATTAGATTACTGAATAGAGCAGAGATAGCAGAAATGCATACAATCTAGAAACTTTGTTTGTTGTTAATGCATCGAATACACCCCAGGGAAGTCTCTCATTCAAAGTAAAATGATATTGATTAATTTTCGCTGAATATTTTAAGCAATTATCAATAGTCCATCAAGATGTCAAAAACGGCTGCATTTGGCATACATTTGGCTTATTTTCATCCCCGCGAAAACTAATCCCTGTAGTCATGGTATCTATATCATGCTTAGAAGACTATCCAGTTAATATACATCAAGATGAATTGCGTGCTGTGATTGATCGATAGTTATATACTATAAAAAATAAAATTAGATTTAATAGGTGCTTCTTTACCTATAGAAATGAATTATAAGTAATATTTGATTTTTAATATTTATCTACTCTTCTGTAAATTTTATTAACCAATAATCATTGCGCACAATTCATCTCGGTGTATCCCTAGATTAACCGGATAGTCTTCAGAAGTGTAAGTTCAATATTTCAAGCAATTTTGTTGTTCTGCGGCTGGAATCAGGTAAAAAAAATAGTAGCTGCTAAGCAACTGATAAAGTGAATAATTAAAATATTTAGCCACAGACTACTAGAATACCCGGTCGGGTAAAGTTAAAACTGTGGGAAAATTATCTGGGGGCCAACTTTTCAAATGTCTAAAGAATCTGATCTAAAGCAACTTTTTCTGCACTTTTTTTTGCAAAATCTGGGCACATCTTTCTTCTTTTCAAAGATTATAAGTTTGGTACAAAGCTCGGTTCCATTGAGCCTGTAACGGCGTTCCGGGGGTACTGTGTCAAAATCTGTAAATAATATACTATTGTCTAAAAAACTACGTTTCTTGCTATTCTTTTATCAAATATATAAAATAATGATAGTTCTATCTCTTAAGGTGAAAAGAAGACTTGGTATCAATATTTTGGTCCTTTGGGACCTTTAAATCCCTTTTTATGACGTTATAAGAGAAAAATAGGTGAAATTAAAGGTTAGATACAACAAACAGTTCGTTTTCGCCAATGTATAAGTGGTAAACCCAAAAAAGACCTTTTTGAACAAATATCGCAACGAAATTGCCATTTATACATTTTGTATGCATTTTGGATACTCTCTGTGACGTCACAATGACGTATTTGGGCGATTTTGGGCCCAAAATGGCTAGAATTCCTTCTTTTTGCCGTAATATAAGTATTAGAAACGTTAAACTTGATATTTAGGGGCTAGTTGGGACAAGACATCAAACTGGTTTAATAAATCATTAGTATAGATAAGATTTGGCCCCTTACTGTGACGTTAAACAAAATTTTTTAGGCAAAATTAAACCAAAAATAGCTAAAATCCTTTCTTTTTGCTAAATTTAGTATTAGGAGCGTGAGACTTTGCATATAGAGAATAGTTTGGGCGGAAAATACAACTTATACATTCATTAACCTATATCAACCTATTCGGCCTCCCACCGTGACGTCATCATACCATTTTTAAGCAAATTTTGGCCAAAAATAGCTAAAATTCCTTTCTTTTTGCCAAAATATTAGTATTAACAATGAAAAGTCATAAATCTGCAGGTGGGTAAAATAGTTTTCTACGTGAAACGTTGGTCAAAGAGCTACTACTAATTTCGTAAAACTGTAACTCATAAACCTTCCTTCTAAGCAACATTAACAGATATATAATAGAGAGTTTATCTTTCCTCGTCAATGATATCTATCTATCTATCCCATCTATCATCATAAAATAAGTTTAAAGAATCGGGAATTTAAAAAAAATTCTTTGTACATTGGTGATTTAAACATTTTATCGTTCTATTTTAGGCCAAAAAAAATGTGTGGTTCTGGTTACATAGGTTTGACAGGGAAGGGTCGGTCGGTCAGGGTTTTATTTTATTTTATCCAATCAGCTTACAAAGAAAAATGTCTCCATAATTTGAATACTTATTGAGGATGAAACATACGTCGGACCATGGCCAGCTTAAGATAAGGCCCAATATGTCACCAACAGATTTCTAGAACATGGGGTTAGAGAAAAGCATTAAACTCGACACTTTAGATACGTAATCTTTGATGGATAAGTTATCATTTGAGTTATTAAGAAAGAAATTTATCAAAAATTGGGGGAGAAAAACGACCCTTAAATATATTAAAAAGCGGAAAAAACATTTTTTGTGGACAATTTTCTGAGGATGTAACGAACGTCATAAAATGAATCTTATTACAAAACGGCAAGTCTCTATTATTTATCGTTCTTCTGTTATCTTAAAAAGAAGACAATTTTAACTCATCTTTCTTAAAACTAATTTTAGATTAGTCTGATTTTACACTACAGTTTTTTTCAAGTCAGTAATTAATGGCTATTCGAAATTAATACATTTGTTAATGTTTCAATTAAAGTGTCATTTAGGTATAAAATAGTATAATTGTCGATTACAAAAGATGTATTATAATGCTATTTGACAAGATATATTACCTGTACATAGATATATATAAGGCTAGACATAATGCAATTATCATTAAGAAGCAATAAAGATATTTCAATACGATTATTTTGCAAATTTTATACTTTAAGGGTAAAGATAGCCTTGCGGTCAAAAACTTGGAAAAATTTTAAAGGACTTTTTCTGAAGAACTAGATAAGTGATTTCAATAAAATTTTATAAGAAGAAAGTACTGACTACATTCTACCAAATGTAGAGCTTGAAAAAAGTAAAATCATTCATTCAAACTAAAAAACAATTTGATCTTCATCCTTTACTATCATTAAAAGGTTCTAGTAAGGAAGGCATTCCAGGTCTCCTCTGATGAACCCTTGATTAGGCATGGTCTGTCAATCTTTGGTGCTCTTTGCTTGCAGCCTACTGGAGCGGTGCTGGAGTAGGGACATGAATATTGTTTTGCACCATGAGGGCAGCTGTAACTGCACCATCAACATCGCCAGTGACATATTCACAGTCAGGCATTGGGCATTGAATACTCAACATTCTGCTATTCAAGATATAAGATTCCACATAAACAATTATGTCTTTCTTTCTTTATTGTATTAAATTATTTTATTTAGCTAAAAAGAATGTGGAATCTGAACGATAAATAATATATGCATTAGAGTTCTAATATTTCGATTGTTCACTTAAGATCTTGATCATTGTACTGAGTGAGGAGTACAAATAAATATGTGATTGAATTTTCTTTTCTAGGTTACATGCCAAGAAGCAAGCCACGCATGGAATTTGTTTCAATAACTGTTGATGGTTTTAAATACCGGGGAAGAATCCATGCTAATACAAACAATCTGCTTAAGTGGTTTAAAGAGCATTTTCGGGATCCTGTTCCGGGAGGAGGTAAATTCTTTTCTTAGAGAATTATATAGTATTTTTATGTTTTTCTTTATTATTTTTGGATCTTCGTTTTAAGACTGCAATACCTGTAAGATATGTGGGCATATCTCAAGGGTATGTCGAAATAGAGCAGGTCGAAATAGAGCAGGTCGAAATAGAGCAGGTCGTCGTTCGGAGCCTGTTCAAAATATCTTGTGATCCTGGATAATCGATAGAAAGTATACTTATCACGTGAGCGTTGAGACGAATCTGTATCAAACTCTACTTGATGTCAAAGGCTAAACATTGGCATTCAAAATCAATACTGGTGCTGAGTGCTATATATGGGATGCATTTTCGAGAATTTAAATTCTCACCCACTGATATTAAGTTCTGGGTAAACTGGAGTTGACCCTTGATCGCCACCATAATGCCATCCTCTTATGTTAAAGAAGGATGAGGCGAAAGTCTTCTGGGGCGCGACTGGTTGATGAAGACCATGTTAAATAAGTCTCAATTCATTAGCCATTGAAAGTAAAAATATTGTTCGTCCCACAATTGCTGGGTGTCCCAAAAAAAAATTTGCAACTTTATATGATTTCTATGGCAAGAAAAATCCTTACTTTTGGAAACTTGTTATATGTGTCAGCAGAAAAATCAACTTAAATTTTGATGAGTCAGTTTTTTAATTTGGTTGAATACTTGCTGTGTTAAAGCACTTTAAAGGAAAAATCAACTATTTGAAATACTAGGAAAAAAGCTAAAACTAGGGTATTAAATCAATACGAAGCATACATGACTTATTTCACTCGAATCTGCTTAAAATCAATTGAATTTCCGTAAATTTGTTTGTGGTAATCTTAAACAAAAAATATGGAATTTGCCTGCAGTACAATATCTTCAAATCTTAGGAGATCTTCGTAATTTCTTTTAAAGAGAATGCAATAATCTTGACAGAGAATTGATTTAAATAGCGTTTGATGGGATATGAAGGAAAATATAAAACAATTATTTTCTTCATTTCTTACTCCTATCCTTACAAACAAAAAACAGAAAACCAAACAAAAAAACAATTTGTTTAAACACTAACGTTAATACCCTATTTTAAGCCATTTTTTACTATTTCTAAAAGTTGTTTTTTTCTTTTAAGTACTCTAACTCGACAAATATTTATCCAAATTTCAAAATTGACAATTGCTACCAATTCCCTGTATGTCAACTGTGGAAACAATAAGAAATAAACAATATAAACTTTTTATATTTTCTTTTTAGCAAGAAAATGTAAGAAATTTACAAAAGATTTTACAGCAAATAACACTTAAAAGTTGGCTTCTTATCAAATATTATCACTGGTAGTCATGATGTTCTTACCATATCGCCTCATGGCACTGTGTCGAAGTTGCTGTTGGAAAGAGTTATATGATATCAGAAATTCCTAATCAAAGTAGAGACAAACAGACTTTGCATTAAATTTCTCGAAAACTCCAAACGATCTGACATTATTCCACGGTTCCTGAAGTTCAGAGTTCCTAACAACGGCTGTTTCGAAGAAAAGTCAATTAACGAGTTTCAAAAATTTCTTCTCAACAAAGAACTGCTAAAAGCACGAGAGAATTTAAAGTTACTCAAGGAACAGCTCAATGAAAGCAGAAATGCGATAAAAACAACTCCAAGCAAAAGCATGCCATCAATAGCCTTCAACACCCGAACAATCATCCGGGAAAACAGACATCAACAAACACAAACCCACAACAAATAACGCGGTAGTACTTTATGGACTCAATACATCACCACTTAGATTTGTGATAGAAACATTGACTCTGGGACCAAAGAATGCAGTTCTGGACAGATTTCTGAAAGATGTTCTTGTGGAACTGGATGGTTTACTGAGCTACTATAAAGAACAAGGAGTTGAGAATGAAGTAATAACGGATATAAATGTTAAAACCTTACACTACGTCAAGAAGGAAAGAAACTTTCCTTGAAATATACACCTCACTAAAAAGTACCTGAAAGAAAACAAACTTTTGATAAAGAAATAGGAATATGCATTATGAAGAAGGAGTTATATCATCAGAAATTGGACTCCATTATCAATCTACCACAGTTTGAGAAGGTTGTAAAAGAACAAAAGAATGCCAAACATCCTGTCCTTAAAGAAGAAGAATGCATCACAGATATTGCTAGAAGAGGGAAAAATAAGGTTTGTATTACAAACTGCTCACAATAGGAAGCCAACCAGCCTGATTATATGGTTTGGCAAAAGTACATAAGAATGAGACTCCATTACGGCCAGTGCTTTCGATGCCAGGATCCACTTAGCAGAGTGGCTGTCAGTTGTAAAAGAGTGCAAAATCAACTCATTGACTCAACAAATAAGTGAGATGCTGAACATGGTCCGTCTCGAAAAGGACTTTAAACCAACGTAACTGTGGTGGAAGCAATCCAAGTTTGTACCAATCTACTTTACAGTGGAAGATATGAGATTCCCCCAATAAACAAAGATACATTTGTGAAACTTGCGATGATATCGTCCTGTAACATTCTCATGTCAACACACAATGTTTATTATAGACAAGTCAATGGTGTTGCTATGGGAGCTCCTACAGTTCCTCACATAGCAAATGGCTGGCTCAGTCATTATGATCCTATCATCAGAGAGGATGCAAAAATCTATTCTAGATACATGGATGATATTCTCTGTAATATCAAGAAATGTATACTGGATACGAGGTTAACCAAAATAATAACTTGCATGCAAATCTGAAATTTACGTTTGAACGAGAAACGAATGGAGACATCCCTTTTCTGGACATGAAAATCTCCAACAACCCGTTTATCATCTACCTGGTATAATAAGCCAACAAATACGGGATTGATAATGAATTTTCACGCACTAGTAGTAAAGAAAGAGAGTCTCTATGGAAGGGAACCCTTCTGATTGGTTCTTAAAGGCCACGTATCCATTTGCAAAGGTTGGTAATGTTTTTCTGAAGAATGCATAATTGGTACTAAAGGTTTAGCTTAGTGTCAATGATCATATCTAATATTTTAACTTCTGTATGAAAAAAAATCAGGGAAGTTGACCTTAACTGATCGAAACAACAGGTATAGAAATGATGAAAGTTTTTATTATAGCATCAATGATCATACCTAATAATTTAACTTCTGTATAAAAACATATATTTCAGAGAAGTTCATCTTATTTGATCGAAACAACAGGTTTATGTGATCAAAAAGACCATGTAAGTTTTTATTATAGCATCAAACCTATTAGACTATTGTGGTTGAGGCTAGTAAATACACTCCAATTAGGTTAATGCTTTTTAACTCTTTAATATAATCTAATATGTATAATCGTTTTACAAATAAATAATCCTAAATAAATAAATGAATATATAATTAATTCACTGTCTTGTAGTGGCTGTGTGCCTAAGTATTGATTCCATCTCCAAGATGTAAAGTTTGGTTTCTAAGCCATTCAATCCAATTCTAGTCTGTTTTACAGTTAATAGAGTATGTTTCTTACTCACGATAGTATTTTAAGTTAGAATAACGGGTTTACAAAATTCAAACGTCTTCTTGAAATCCTGATGGTGTAATCATCTATCTTTAATTGTTTTTTTAACTCCGGCAGCTGTCTTTCTTTCTTTGTTGTTAACTAGAATGGAGTAGCATTTAGGTCTAAGACCTACAAATTCCTGCATATAGTGCCCATTCAGTTCATCTTTAAATTTTCCAATGACTTTTTTTATCTATGACACTATATAGAAGATGATATTTTGGGTAAGAATTGAAATCATATAAATTAGTATCTTCAGTCATATCTTCATAGATGTTTTCGGTCTCCACTGCATAGGCCAGAGAATGAGTGTTGGTAAATAACAGTTTAAGTCTGTCGCCAGGATACTTGACTTTCATATGGTTATAATGAAAGTCATTCATGAGTCTTTTAGCAAATTCTAACACAGTAAATCTACAGTAAATAGGTGTATTAAGATAGACGGTGGCTACTTGTTGTTGTACTGCAGATAAGTCCTCTCAGATTTTCTGTCCGTGTTTAAAAGTTGGTTTCGCTACTTTCCGATTAAATTTTTAATGGTCTAACACCATTTCAACGGAAATAAGTTGACGGACATTTTCCATCGTTTTCCCAAACACTGCATTATTGCAGAGCTTGAAAAAGTCTTTCTCAAAATTGTTAGCAGCATTTTTCCTACGTTCTGTGTTTAAGTCAATATATGTTTTCAACCACAGACTTTATTCGAACTCAAGAACACGATGAATTTTAGTGACTTTTAATCCGAGATTTATGTTTTTGAATGTTCGTAAATTTAAGTTTCATATCGGTAGGCATTTTAGTTTGTTGTGCATCCACTTTGCTACACAAAGATGCGTGTTTATCTAACAAATCTTGACGCATAAAGCCATGCAAGCATCGGTAACAAAAGAAATGTTTATGCTCCCTCATTGTAACTTGTGACTTAACAAGTCTGCTGAAACCTGTGATGGTTTAATAATGGGTATTACTCCAAGTCTTGTCGTTTTGTAGATGCAAAATTAATTCCAGGATTTAGTAGTGTAAATGGACGTTTCAAAGCAGATGCTACATTTTGCTACACGTTTGTTCGTGTTTCTTCAAATTATCTTTACCGGTAAAGATTTTCCGATATTTATAGATAATAATAACGAAGATAATGGTTATAAAAATTCATCATATGATTATAAATAGAAATTCAAACTGTTTCATACAGAATTATATTGTAAATGAAAAATTACAGTTTTAATTCAAATGATAGAAATCCAAATTCAAAAACACTTGTTAAATATAGAATTATGATGTAATAGTTAAAAAAATTCATACTCAAAATCACCTGCTGGAAATATGATGTAAATGACATATAATGGTTATATATAGAAATGCATGCTTAAAAACACCTGCTGGAGTAATATTGTAAACGAAATATAGCAATTACAGAATATCAAGATTATTAATGGACATCCTGTAGATGATTTTCTTGATTTACTTGCTCCGGATCCTGTACAAGTGAAACACGAACAACCTTCAATGGTATCAAAGAACTACTTAGCTGAAAATTTTGTGAATACTCCCTCAGAGAGATGTGTACCTGAGAACCTGGTTATGATCCCTGAGAACTGTGTTATGGAAAAACTTTCTAATGATGTTAACTATTTTAGTGAAGTGATAAATAGTTGGGTGAACCAATTGTTCATGTTAGAAGGGAAGCTTATTGGAGGTTTATCAGCATATGGTGAGGCATACAAGATAATTGATCGCATGCTAGAAGATGGACTTATTTCTACATATGAACATGGTGACCTTTATCATGCAACAAGATTGTTTTTACGTATACATAATATCCATTCCATGGGGATGATAGTGAGATGGCGAGATGAGGAGGTTGATATTTTGATCACATTATTTGAAATGAAAAAAATAAGTAAAGAAGCCTTAAAGATTCTACTTTTAGAAATATGATTCCATGCAAACGAAATTCTTTAATACAAGAAGAATGAAGCATGGCAAAATACCTGAATAAAGTTCGATGGCAAGTTGTTAACAATAGGGATAATGAATATAAATAATCAGAGAAGATATGAAAAATTTATAAGTTATCTGCTACTGGTTTACTACTGATATGAACTTCATGTATGAGTTAGCTTCTTCTACAATGGTCAGCAATAGTGGTGGTGGGATTTCAAGCGTAGATAGCAGCCATGTGAGAGTTGTAAGACCATCTCATCCGTTGTGATGGAATAAGTCAACAAATAGTCTGCGTTTTATAGCTCATAGACATCCATTGAGACTTTTTCACAGTCAACATTTATATCCACAGAAAAATGGTGATTATTTTTATGACGTTGAAGAATATAGGTTAAAAAAAGCTGGATATGTTTTCTATTGTCAACTATGTTCATTTGATATGTCTGGATTGTATCGCTCGTCCTTGCCTAACATGCACCAACAGTAGTTTTACACACAGGCAGATAGAAATCAAAATGGTGTAATAAATTGATGGTAAATAATATAAACTATAATTGTATACATAAGACCTTGTAAATTTATAGATTAGTTTATCAGATTATTTATATAGGAGCTTTGAAGCAAAAAGTAAATTGTACTTATTTTCTTGTCTCGAACCCTAGATAACAAACTTATTTTCAACCAATCAATAGTTTAAATTTAACATGATTTGCAGACTTGTAAAAGTTATGTAAGTTATATTTGAGGATGATTGCTAAAAAATAATTCAATTGAAATTGTACATACAATGTTTTGTAAAAATTTACTTTCAATTTTGAGGTTTTCTTTGAAATGAGATGCCAATTTATTATCTCTATTTTTCTTTTGACTTTGATCACTATTCGAATAAAGAAAAAATTATTTTCATTCTCACAAATAAACATATTGATATAATGTTAGCAAAATTTTATTTTATTGCAAACGAACAAAGAACATTCTATGGTCATAAAAAAAAAAACCTCTAACATGAAATACTAGTTAAGGGATGATTACTGAAATATATGGTATAATAAAAAAATTATGAAAAAATATGTACTATTTATTATGATAAAAATCCTTCAAATACTGGACTTAATCAGCACAAAATCTCTGTAACAATTTTTGAGATAAGTTTTTCTTCATTCTAACTTTGGAGTATCAAAAAATAAAAGTTTGTTCAAAATTAATCTCATATCTCTGTACTAAACTTCACGCATGGATAGTTATGAAAAAACAGGTGTAGACATTATCATAAATCATGCATGGTTAATTCCTGGTAAAAACAATTTTTCTTAATAACATTGGGTTTTATCCAAATTTATGTTATGATAAGACACCCTAGCCTTCTAATTGACCTTCAGTAACATTACCAACCTTGGTAAATGGTTACGTGGCCTCTAAGAACCTATCAGAAGGGTGCCCTTCCATAGAAATGCTCTTTCTTTACTACTCGCACTCTCACCCAAAAAATACAAATGGTTCGTGGTATCAGGCTTTATCTACTGGATACATAGAGCTTGTAACACATGGAAAAATTTCCATACAAGCTTAGAGAAAGCAAAGAGAGTGCTTGGAAAAAAACAATATCCTCCAGATTTCTACGAACCTATTATATTAGAAACCATCAAAAATATTTATGCTGGTATAGAATCAGTCACAAACACACCGTCGATGCAACTAAATTCAACAACAAATAAGGAAAATCTGGGAAAAACAGGGAAGAAATTAGTTTTTATACAGTACCGAAGGAAATGTACTGAAGACTATGCACGTGCTCTGCATTGTTCAAACGCACCATGTACACTGGTCATGATCCTACGAAAACAGTCCCAGGACTTTCTAAATTCCTCACTTTCTTGTCAAATTTGTTCAAAAATGACATTGAGAATAATAATCTTTATGAAAAAATTATTTTTAAAAAATATTTGATAGTTGTATTTTCTTTTTTTCTTCAAAAGAATTATGCATTTGGATCATACTGGCTATATTGATTGATGGCTTTGGGTAGATCACTCCCCAGGACTTTTTAATTTTCTCACTTTCTTGTCACACAAGAAAATGATCATTGGGCATAACAGATGAATATCTTCAAGATTCTCTAAAATCATAATTTTAGCCATTTTGAGCTACAGCATTGAGTGCATTGAGTGATACGTGCTACATAAAAACATGTTCGATACAGTAAATCACAATATTATGTTAAACAAACTTGAACATTATGGTATAAGAGGATCAGGGCTAAAATGGTTTACTTCATATCTAGCAAATCGGCCAAAATTTGTTGAGATAAATTGTATTTCTTCAACTCTGAGGAAAGTATCATGTGGTGTCCCACAAGGGTCCTGCTTTGGCCCACTTTTATTTTTAATTTATATAAATGATCTCCAAAATTCCACTAATCTTTTAAAATTTCATCTCTTTGCCACCATACAATATTGGGTCTATTATGTTCAAGCCTGGTTATAGTTTTTATTTTCCTATCCCACCAAATTTAATTTTCTGTATCAGCAAAAACTTCAGAAACTTAGTTTTTCACAACCAGCTTTAGGGTGTATAGCCTGGTACACTATGTTAGTTACCTTGGGCATGCTGCAACGATGTGTTGTATTGTCTCCTTAATTTATTTGCAAAGACCACAGCACGCATTACACTCATTCTCTTTTAGTCTATTGATTCTTTTAGCATTTGTAAAGATTTGCTCTTCCTGGATAGCGCAAATGTAACTTTCGACATGCAATGAAAATACTGATTCTTAAGCTCTTCTTGACAACCATTAACGTTCTTTCTAGTTCTCACTTAGTACCCATTGTGGTTTCTCTATCCAGGTATCAGGTGATTTTCTTTCAACCTTATTCTCATTTGCTTTGCAAGGGTCTTACTCAGTGCCAGCATTTAGTTGATCAGCTAATCTTGTTATGTTTTCCCATGTTGGCTCACTAGTGCCAAATATGGATTACTAGGATATTGTTGTTTAAGGTGCCAACTGACATATACAAGCCTTGCTGCATGGATATCAGTTAGACTGTTAGCCGGCCAAATCATGGCTGAAATTTAGCATCTTTGGTCAAATTTGGCCAAAATAGGTCAGTAAGGTAGTTTTCAGTGTATGTTCTTGGGTTTAATTGAATTAATGAAGAACCACATCTTTCAGTTTAACGACCAGATAAGAAAGCAAGAGAATGGGGGAGCAATAGGTGTTAAAGCTGCAGGAGATATTGCT